>OMLB01018098.1:0-29576 GCA_900302555.1 Myripristis jacobus | reverse complement strand
TCTGTGAGAGTTTCACCGGTCTCGCCTTATCCTTTTGGCAGCATTTGCTTTGGGGGTGGGGAGAGAAAGAGGCGTTTTCCCAGGGATACTCATGTAGCCTGCTGCAGTGGTTTCCAAACTGGGCTCTGGGGGCCTCCAGGGGTCTTTGCGTGGCCTCCAGGGGGTCGCCAGGGAAATTTAGGAATGGTTTAATTTCTTTACTATTTGGGTGAGCCCACTGAGAGGGTGTCCAGGGACGGGTGTTGTCACTCTGTCAGCCTAGCTGCAGTTTTGCTGAATCAAAGTAACAACAAAAAGCTTCACATGGGGTTAATTGGGTCAGTCTTGTGGTGTAATGGGCCTGTTTGGTGGTTCTTGTTGTGAAAAAATGTAGGAACCCGTAGACTACTCATTCATCTTGAACTGCACAAGTACTGCAACTGCACTCTGTACTTTCAGGTGGGCCACTTCTCTCCTGTATATACCATAATCAAAGTGCCTTCTGCTGCATTTTTATAAGATAGACATATTCCAAAATGACCTAGGTCGTGCCAGTAGTACAGTGACTTGAGAAAATATGTTATCAGTCATGGTGAAAGAAGGAAAGAGGGAGAAAGAGGGAGAGTCTGATCATTATCTAATCTAACTTCATGTGCAAATGACTTGACAGTGCCATTCGTCACACATAGCCTAATCTGCCCTGTTGTTTGGGCACGTCTCCAAATCACTTCTTTATTGGCTGCATTTTGTGGGTTCTGCAGAAAGTTACATAACCCTCCAAAATTCTGATTCTGGGAAGTATTGATGTTGAGCTGTGTGTACTGAATGCGGATCAGGCTTTCACTACAGTGTAGGGTTAGTCTGAAAGAAGACGCTTAGGGCTGATGCTCATTGCAACATTTTGGAGCTAATTAATCCCAAAACTGCTCATTTAGGCCACATTTTTAAAGATTGCATGCTGCCTGGAGAAAGCCTCTCAGAAATCCCCAGATGAGTCTTCAAAATATTGTTGGGACACATTTATTGATGCTATATTTTGATTTATGCACTACACAGGCAGAGCTATTTATCTGCCACCTCCACTTTTAGCCAGTCTGGTCAGGGGATGTCGGGATAAAATCCTGCTCCTGTATACATTAATGTTGAAATAAATGTTTTGTGTGGCAGTTAAGAGTGCCATGTTTACTGCGTAGCATTGCAACTTTGTGAGCCAACGCTAAATGGATTAATTACTATTGGATTCATTAACACGTCCCATTTACTTAGATTTATCAGTGTGCCTTAAAATTTAACCCCGGTGAACCAACACACAGTACCTCAAACAAATCAGCAACCTTTCTGGGATCATAAAAAGTGAAGCACCCAATCTGGCAACCCGCTGACTTTCCACACAGCTTGGCAACCTAGTTCACTGGAGCACTTATTTCCTGCACACATGCACAATCCTCTGCATGTTAAGCTCTAAGTGTGGTTTAATAAAAAAAAAGTGGTGTGATGGTGCGGTTACCACACATATTGTAGTGTGTGAATTATGCTGATCATTTTGGCTAAGCAAGTAATTTTTTTTTTACCCTCTCCCATTGGTTTCTAATGAAGATTCCTGTTTTCCTGGCCCTGTGCCCATTATTTTCTTTTTTCTTTTTTCTTTTTTTTTTTTAGTATTATTTTGTGGTCACATCCCTGTGCACATGACAGTCTCACACCATTATAGCTGTGGTTTCTTTTACCCCCTCAGCACCAGTCTTGCTATTTCATGCCCATTCTCAGTAAGCACAGGCATGATGGGGCATGAACTCTGCATGACTACAGGCTGCCAAAAGGCTGCTGACTGTACATATTGCACATAGCTATACTTACTATAAGCTATACTCAACTCAGTCTGGGCTCCAGACTGCTGTGTTTTGTCTCATGAATCTGACATGTATTTGGCTGTGTGTTATCTGCTCACAGCCTGTTGGTTGGTGTTGATTGGTTGAACTGTACACTTGGCAGTAATCACTCCAGACAGGCTGTTGCATAGTCAAAACCTGAGCCACCTTTTACACCCCGGTGCCTTACTGTTTTGAGAAAATAGACATTTTCCATTTTTCTTGGCTTGTATGCATATAGTTTGAGCTTCCACCCAGGGGTGAATGTGGCAGAGTTGTCAGAGTAGTTGGTAGTGGTGGTATAAACGCTTGTGGTCCTGCCCTAGGCAGCATTCCATTGGGCCTTGCGTCAGCCAGCAGTCATTCAGCACTGGTTAGTCTAGGCCTATACACTGTTAATACCCCCGTTCTGATGTCATGACACCATTAACCCAAGCCTGCTGGGGGACAGCAGCATAGTTCATGTCAGTCGACGGACTGCGCCTGGCTCTGAAGCAGAGCATGGTCCATAACCATCTGCTCGACATCAGTAGTCAAAAGAAATGCAATCGCTTTGGGGGTTGATACTCTAAAGGTTCAATTTGGATAATGTCATGCACTCATAAATTACGTTACATTATGACTGCTTTCTTCCTCTTTATCCTCTTTTGAAGAAATGTTCATCACTGGGTTCAGTTTTCACATAGTTGATTCAAAAAGCATGTTTACAACATGCCACAAGCTTCAGGCTTTGGATCAGGACTTAACCGCACGTTAACAATTCTAGAGACTAATTTGACCGCTTATTGGTGACATTACAGCCCAATTAATGTTTTATGTACTTAGTGTCTCAACTATAACCACTGAGTAATCACATTTTGCTTTGTGAGAAGTAGTTTCTAAGAACCTAAATGCTTGCCAGAGGAAAAACTTTGTGGTATTATTCTTCCCCCTCCTTCTCCATACTGTAAATAGGGACCTGTACCAACCCGAGTCTTGCCGCCTTCCACTTGTGACCTAAGGTGATGCAATACTTGCTTGTCTAACCACCACAGTGTACAGTGGATTGAGTTTCTCAATGTCTGGTGTTGGTCCAAATGTGGCTGAAACTCAAGGCTGTGTGAGAGGCAAGAATGTTGTCTTTATTCAGCAGGTAACTGAACACCTTACAGAGCCAGAAACTTGGGTGGGTACAGGGAATGTGGTGTGGATGCGTGGTGATGTGCCAAAAGAAATTACCTCTCCTGTGCCTACAGTATGTGCGCCATCATTTCTGGTTATCTCTTTTTATTTACGCTCTCTTGCTCTTTTATTTCTGTCTTTCTGTCTCTTATCCGTTTGCCTTTGTGTTTTCCATCTGTCTCACTCTCCCTCTTTCTCTTTCTCTCTCTCTTTCTCTCTTTACCTCTCCCAGTTTCACTGTCTCACTTTCTCTACCTCTACCCGTATATCTCCTGTGATCTGTGCTTTACTGTACCAGCTGGAATCTGATGTAAAATCAAAACAAACCATGGTTAGTTGGCTTTGGTAGATGTACCGTACCAAAGAAAACAAAAGGGTCTTTTTTTTTTTGCAGAAATATTTCCCAGCAAGAAACTTTGGAACAAGGCATGCCTTTTCCTGCTCTTGCATTTTAACGCTGTCCTAAACCTATTTGTGATTCTTTCTCACCCTCTGAAAATTGTTCTTTTGGCCTTGTATGCATGTACTTTGTTGTACATAAATTACATTTTCTACCCTCTGGTTTTTTCAGTATTATTCCCATACTTAGAAGCGATTAGGGCTTAGAGTAGTGTACTTTGGTGCTTAGGAATAGGGTATTACACTAAGTCCTTGTTAATATGATTTTTTTTCAGACAGGCAAGTTTGTTAACATTCCTAAGAGTAAGAGAGTAAAGAAAATCCTATTCCCTTTTCCCCTCAAGTGGCTACATAGGATTCCAGCTCTCTACTGATACATGCTGAATGTTTTCATCTTACCCAGTCTGTGGTAGATGGTGATAGTTTGTGTGAGATCAAATATAAACCACACTGCAGTGTGATTGTAATGTAATAACCATTGCAATTTTATGGCTGCCATTTAACAAAGTCCACAAACCTGTTTACGCATGTATCGGGGGTTTCCGTTTTGACTACAAAGAGATCCACAGTGACTGTGTGATCTTCATATCACAGTCCATGATTGTGACAGCACAGCATCCCACCACTTTACATTTTCCATCATGTGAAAAGGCACCGAGCTTCACACATGTTTAGGAAAGAGGGTGTGTTAAAGAAGGGAGATCCATCTAAAATAGCCATTGGGGCCACCATGGCAGCCAGCTTCTGCACAAGCACCACAGCTCCCAAGCCCAATCCCATTCATCTTGCCCATTGCATAAGACCAGTTCTCCCAAGCAGCCCAATGAAATCCTCATCCAATTAGGCACTGTCCACGTTTCCAAAAGGCCTTTCTCCCAGAGACTGGTGCTATTCAGCCTCCCCCGGCATGACATCAGGCCCTCTCTTATAGACCCACTTTACGCTGCTGCTCCCAAATAATGAAAGCTGCCAATTAATGAATAATCAACATGTGCAACAAGCACATCCAGTGAGGAGTGACTACCATCTAATCTGCTGATTAAAACAGAGAAGGACAGAGATGCTCTGTTCAACTCTCTCTCTCGCTCTCCTAGTGTTGCAGCGCTCTAGAAACAACAGTTGTATACTGAGTGCACACACATACACACACACAACCACACACACACACACATTGACTCAGACAGCCTCATTGGAGACTCTTTAAAGTTTGATTTTAGAGCTGGTTGCAATCCCAAAAGTTTGGCTCAGTAAAATGATTTGGGTTTTTGTGGGATAGTGTGATGTAAAAAAATCAAATTCTTTAAGCATTTTGCTCATCTTTTATTCAGCGACATAAAGCTGTTTAAAGATCAGATTGTTAACAAATTCTGCTCAGTGTCAGCTTATTCTGATGAGTAGGCAACACTATATCCAAGTTCAAGGGCAAGATGATTTGCTAGGGGTATAAAAATAGATACATCAGAATAGGTGGTGCACATAGAGCTCATGCACAGAGGAGAATCTCCAGACTCCAGCAGCACAGCACAGTACAGCAGCCATCCATCCTCCATCACCCCTTCCCCTCCAACATATACATTTCCATTGGATGCCCAGCTATAGGAAGTTTTGATAACTCAAGAGTTAAGCTAAATATTCTCACTCAACGTGCCTGGCAGGTTCAATCGTGTCCAGTACAATAACTGACCTCCCCTGTTAAGAGGTTGCACTTTGGTCAACACATTCACTTCAATGGGCTGTGGACAGGTCCCCAGACACAGAGCTGGACGTGTGCCATCTCGTGAATTAAGACGCTGTTTATGTTCCAGATGGGAACGCTGCAGGATGAGGGGAGGGGTCAGAGAGAGAGAGAGAGAGAGAGAGAGGGGCTGAGGCAGGGCGAGGCTGTGGCGGAGAGGGACGGAGCTGCTGGCTGCTGTGTTCGTGTCTGCAGCATGGCTTTGAGAGGGGAAACTCTGGGAAAGGGGAGGCTTGGCGGGCGTGGTGCTGGAGAGAGGGGTGTGACCAGCATGCTAGGTGCTCCGATTTAGCAAGGTGGATGTCAGGGGCATGAGGCATCGTTTTCCCTCAGTTCTTCCTCTAACATTGATGGGAAGGGTAATGTTTTCCAAAACGATAGGAGGAGGTCTGTTGAACTTAAGGCATGCAGTTAATTGGCGACCTTAACACATTATTTAAAAATGAACGCAACGTTGAACTTTGACCCACTTTTGACCCCAGGCAACGTCACAAATGACACAGCACATGGCTTCCGTCAATACTGACAACAGACAAATTGAATGACAAGACAACCTGTGACCCGCTGGAAGAATCCTTTCAATAAGCTTCCTGATGGATCTCTGAAAGTTCACTCAGTCAGAGCATGAGGATTTCAAAATATCACCTGAATGCCAAACATGTTTCTGCTAGCATTTCCAAGTCTAGTAGTAATATTAGTACTACTAGCGGTGGAGCTTGTCAAACCACACTTGTGGAGTGCATCAGGGGCAAATCTGTCAACACAGCAGAACTGAGTGATGCAGCTGCTAAATGATTGATTGATTAATTATATTTACAGACTACCAGACGCTCAAAATTCCAAGGAATAGCATGTAAAAATGAAAACATGTTCCCAAGATGTTAAAAGATCAAGAACCATAAAGAAGCACAAGACATTGAACATAAAAAAACTGAACAATACAATCCTGAAATCCCAAAACACACCACCACATTGAAGTAATAAAAAAAAACTGCCACATCAAAACGAGCCAGCTAAAACAGCAAATGCCAATGCACATTTTATTATAAATCTGTTACCAAATGGAGTCGGCCCATCAGCATCGTTGAAGACAGAAAGGCTGAAGAACACACATTGTGTCGGTTCAATCATTTAAAAAATACACTGTACAGCACTTAAAAGATAAGCAAGTGAGTCATTTAATACATTTTCAATATGCGATTAATCATGATTAATCCACAAATTACCTTCTGATCAACATGATTTTAAAAATGAATCGTTTGACGTTGCCTCTCAAGGTGTTAAGGGTAAAGTGGTAGAATTGATTGCCCCGTATTATTAGCTTTCCGTGTGTGTTGCTATTTCTGTCTCCATTTCTGTCAGATCCACTACTCATTTTCTTTCTTTGCAATCATTTTCCAAGCTGGTTTAGGGATGGGAACCAGCAAGCTTACTACCACAGTCCTGTTGTGGCTGCTGCAGATGCATACAGACTCTGCATTGATGGGGAGAGGATGGAGAGAAGGCGGCATGGCATGGCATGCACGGCTCTATTATGTCACCCAGTGGCACCCCTCCCACAGCATTTCAGCTGGTCTTTGTCCGCTGGGATTACAGTTTCTGGACAGGCCAATCTCAACTAGCCGTGGGTGTGTGACTAAAAATGTACAGAGGCTATAGTCGTCCATGTTTTACATTGTTGCTGCACTGCTGGGATATCACACGCTGCTAATTTAAGATAGTTGCAGGGTGGGGACACACCTAGCATGTGTGTGGAGCCTCCTGGTGCTGTTGTATTCCTGTGATGACAAACTGAAGCTCTGTATACACAGATTTACCTTGGGAAAGGTGCAATTAGTTGACTTTCTCACTTTCATTTTTTTTGTGTGCGACTTTAAAAACCTGCCTCCATGGCCCACTGAGAGGGCAAGTTCAGACAGATTGTAGATTATCGACGTAGATGTGGTGCACACTCACACACTTGCACGTGCTCACACACACTCTTCTTTCTGGGCACAGCAGTAGCTGTACCCCGAGGCCTTTGACACTTGCATTTGAAGATAAGTGGTGTTAAGCTCGCTCTGGCTCTAGTGCCTGTCTCGGCGATGCCCCGGGGCTTAGCAGATAAAACACTGGGCTCCCTGGCTCTGCCTGACCCCTCCAGGAATTAAAAAGGCTGCTTTTGACCTTTCTGATATGTAAAGAGGGAGCTTACAATCACACGCACACACACGCACTCTTGCACACTTGCACAAATGTTCTTGACTTTCTCTGATCTCCACCCACCCTCCTCCCTGGCTGGCTTACAAATCAATGCATGCCATTTGACGGGAGTTGGGGGTTTGCTATATTGCACATGTTTTTTTTCACCCAATACCCTATGTGGAAAGAATGTGCTCTCTGCATTCCACAGAGGACAGAGCAGAGCTGAACAACTCCAGTTTAAGCTGTGTCCAGTCCAATCAGCTGAAGGGTGCAGTGTTGAACAGAGGATTTTTTTTTTTATCCTCATTTAATCATGCAAGTTCACTGAGAAGAACACCGTTTTTAATTATATACGGCAACAGTCAAGGGAAGTAGCTGATGCAGGGATCTGGGAGCTGTGTAGTTTAACTAATTGTCTTCTGTTTGCTGTGAAGCAGCACAAATTGAGGCGTTGTGGTTTGGATGCCTTGCTCAATGGTAATTAAAAAATAATTGCTGAAGTAGTGTAGAGTGACAGGCCTTCACTTTTATTGTCCAGGCTACTGCTGAAAGATCCAGTAATTTATTAGCATAGCCTCAATAAAAAAGTTGGTAGTAGCCATGTATGGGTAACTCTGAAATCCATGGGTACCGTGGATTTATCCATGGATCGGGCAGATTTGGATGAAGGGAGGATAGTATTATCGGGTGAGGGACAGCACTCAGCGTGGCTATAGATTATATTACAAAGACACTAATAGCCAGTGTCTTGCTCTGTATCATGTCTGTTTTCTATTTTCTCTGAGATGGCATCCACACATCACATGCATGCAACAGAGGAACT
The DNA here is from genome assembly GCA_900302555.1 of Myripristis jacobus. NCBI lineage: Eukaryota > Metazoa > Chordata > Actinopteri > Holocentriformes > Holocentridae > Myripristis > Myripristis jacobus. The sequence goes on along the minus strand of OMLB01018098.1, from coordinate 21,427 downwards.
AAAAAACAAAGGAGGTCTGCCTTTTTTCCCTTCAGGTAGCGAGCCAATGGTGGGTGGGTTTGTTTTCAGTATGAAATTCATTGGGTGGGTCGGATCGGGTCTCCTGCCCGGGCATTCAGTCGAGGGTTCTCTCCATCCCTTTTCATTTTTACATTTCAGAAACCTGTCGCACTGAATCCCATATGAAAAAAATGGCACGAAAGTACAAAGTTGTTACCAAGATTTTTTTTTTTGCACTATTTCTCTCTGAAAAGGATTGTACACTTAAATGAAAGTGAAGGAACAGCATGTCAAATCCTCTGGTGTCTGTGTCTCTCAAGTTTTGCCAACCTCCACTATAGGCAGATGTTGGTGAAGACAAGCATTTGGCTGATTGGTTTGTAAGTTTTGTTTCTTATGACTGACAAAAAAAGCCTCCGGGGAAGAAATGATGGATCTTGGCAGTGTGATATTTTAGACACCGCGTGAAGGAGGCATTGCTTTTGATTTGCTGAAAATTTGCCATGCAGATTTTTTTTGTGCCAAAAAGTCTTTGTACAAAGACAATGATGACAGTTAATCTTTAGTCGGGTGTTGAGTGTGATCTCTGAATCAACAATACTGGGCTGAAATGTTCTATTTCCTCATTTGTAATGAATGTTCACTTATTTCCTTACAGAGGGAATATGATTTTTTTTTCATGTCAAAATTGCATCAGTACCCCAATACTGAAGAAAATGTACTAATGGAATTGTTTGATTTTTAAATGAGCGTGCCAGCCACACTTGTACTGCTGCTATTTTTACCAGACTGACAGAGACCTAACACCAGGCTATCAGTAACTCCAGCGAGGATAACCTTAGAGCCTGGTTCCCATTTCGACCAGCCTGGCTCTGTGTGCACTGGACTGCAGCAACTTAACACTGACTGGGACTGGAGGCCTGCTCCGTGGAATGCAAATGGTCATATTCATGTTTCAAGAAGCTATATGAACACAGGCGCTGCCATCCAGTGTTGGTATTATTTACACATAATCTCACATACAATTCACGCAATCTTTCCATGCATAATACATGAGAGTAGAGTTGTGAGCTTGTCAGAGCTCTCCCAGCATCTGAATCTGAGTAGACTGACTTGTCTTCTTGTATGCAGCATGAATTTCTGTTGTTTCAGGATACTCCACTATAAATACCACCAACTATTTAAACTGTTTTCCCAATTAGGAGAGGATGGGAATTTATAGACCAGTGAGCATTGAGACTTAAAGAGACTGAAAGGCCAACCAGACAAATTGATACACAAACAGGTAAAAGGTGGACAGACAGGTAGGCAGAAAGGCAGGAAGTGCACGTTTGCAGCTTATTTAAGAGTTTGCTGACATGTAGGCTATTTTTGTGGGTGAGCCAAGACCGCCACAAGCAGCGCTACGGCTCACAGCAGTTTCAGTGACCTGGAAGCACACTTTGCCCGTTCATGTTTTATTTTTGTGCTGGTGCACCGGGCTTGGCGCAAAGGTGGGAAGGGTGGTGCACGGAAATTGGAGGTTTGTTTAAATGAGGTAGCTCAAAGTGAGATGTTGCTAGTGTGGTTTAAAAAAAAAAAAAGAAGTCAGCGATTAAACTCCCGAGGACCACGCCAAATCTCAGTGCAGCGTCAGTTGTGTCATTCCTGCAGGCTTTCCAGCACACTCTGGATGGGTGGCTGTTTGGAGACCTGTTGTGTCTGCGGCTTATTAGTCATATATTATTCCAGCAACTCGGCAACAGCAACAGTTGTTGTTTCAACACTGTGTAGGGCAGTGACCATATAGTGGAGTGAACATTTGTCATTCTAAAAATGCGTTTCAGATGCTTGGACATGTCAGATGGGACATTACAATACAGAGCTCAGGAAGGCAGTGCATTCTTCTTGATATGCCGTGTTATGCACAATATATGTAGGCCTATATATGCATGACTTTTCAACAAACAGTGAGGCAGAGAGAGGGTGAACTGAATGCGGCGATGGTACAGCAGGAAAACTCGATCAGCTGGCAGAGGCGCTGTAGCTGGGGCTTGCATTTTCTTTATTGCATTAGTTACAAAAATCAGTAATAAATTGCATGTCTACTTGATTTATTCATTTATACCTCTGACATCATCAATTTTGTGAAGATGATAGTTCATCTCCGAACTCCTTTAATGTATTCCACTATTCCCTGCCCCTTAGCAAGCGAGGGCATCGCTGCACTCAGATGAACGAAAATAGTGAGGAAGTTTGGATACGCCCGCATCGACGGTGCGCTAGGAGGAAGCTCTTAGTGCTGTTTTTTTGTGACTGCAGAGTTAAAATAGAGCCCTAAAAGTTTGATATTTCCATTTCCACCCTTATGAAATTTTCATAAGGGAAGTACTTTGTTTAATGCGTGATAGGGTCATGGTGATTTGTGGCATGAATGACGACTCAAAGTAGTCAAAAGCATTCTTGAAGACGCTTTAATGTTTGTGATTGTACATTCTGATTTAGCAATAGGAGAAAAAATCCTGCCTTTAAAGTTTGTGTTTGCTGTATAGCCCATTATTCCTTCTTGAATCCGTTCATTTGCATTTGTATGAGGCATTTGCCCTGATGGCATCAGTTGCAGACAGACAGAGCAAACAGAGACAGTCTGCAGCCTCCCAAGTCTTCTTAACATCCATCTTTGGTCTGCTGAGCTGCCCAGCCCCAGCCGCTGATCCACCACCATACAAAGAGGAGATCTCTTCGGAGAAATGTTGCTACAGTTTCAATTAGGCTTTACTTTAAATAGCGCTGGTTGCTGGTGATCCCAAGCCTGGCCTTTGGCTCCCCGGCAGGGCTTATCACCCGGGGATGTTAAAGCTGGACCCTTGTGATCTAAGCGCATATCACCTGCTTAACCCCCAGACTGACAAAGCATGCAGACCCACCACTATTTATTTGACTACTGTCCTATAAGTTGTATACTTGATACTGCCTACACATTCATACACTTTTGTTTATTGTGGTTTCGGAGCTCAAGGAGGACACAGAGAGATTGCTGCAAAGTTTTCAAGGACAGGATATTATCTGACTGTTCTTTGGATGTTATTTGTCACTCATCCAAACTGGAAGAGTTTCTAACTGAACGAGCGAAAGAGTTTCAACACGGCGGTTACTTGTCATTGTTTTGTTCACACTTCACATACATGCACAGTCACAGTATTACATTAAAGTAAAGGAAAAGCCCTAATTGAATAATTGGTTTAGTCTTAATAGCTTATTGGCTCAAGTGTAGTGTAGTGTGGCATTAGAGAAGGCAATGTGCGTAGCCAAACAGTAACCCTATCACTCAGAAATACTGAGGCTGCACGACATGGACAGAATCAAATACACCTGATAAGCACTATCAATACACTTACTGATATCGAATACCTCACGATTGATGTTGTGATATCCTAGGGATGCCTGTTGGTGCTTTCATAACACAGAGTGTAATAACGTCAGGAAATTAGATCGCTTTACTGTAATGCAGCCTTTAAAACCAGGACAACACTTATGCCATATCATGATATTTGATAGCCAAAATGCAGCAGGATATCTAATTCATATCACAACACCAATATGTTGATATACTGCCCCGCCCTAGCTCTCACAATAGAAACATAAGAGTATTTTTTCGACATATTCTCAGCAGGGATAGTGGTGGTACGGGCCTACGTGATTCAACAGGGCCATTGTTAAGGCCCCTGCGTTTGAAGTCCCCTCTCTAACATTCTCCTTCATGCGAGCTTGAGCAACAATCACTTTAATTAATCCAGATGCAGTCACCTCACCACTGGGTACAGCCCAGGTCGCCTTTTCTGGTGTGTTGACGCGGCCGGGATAATTGCACTGTTAAGGTCAGAGATGGTTAGGTTTCAGTACACTGTTCATGTGGAAGGAGTCAAATCAAAGGGGTCCGGGAGGGTCTAATCCCTGGAGTGGAATGACTTTGATTATGTCAGGGAGCAATTAAGCATTAAGGTGCGTGTGTGTTCAGACAATAGTCAGGCAGAGTCACTCGGGTTTCAGGAAACTTGGGTTTCAAGGTATGTTAATGCTATATGGAACGCCTGAGCCTTTTCCCATGTTTTATCTCACGCACAGCCATCACTGCTGTTGAATATATCATTCAGTGTTGAGGGTAAACCTCTTTGTACCCTCAAGCAGAAGTCACAATTTACCTCTCTGATCTTGGACGGCTGCGTGTAAATTAATTCAGTATGTTGTTCGGTACTTAATATTTAATCTTCGTAAAGTGAAAATGGCAAAAGCAATTTAGGTATAGATTTAAACTCTGCCTGTGGCTGTGGCTCCACTACAGATTGTGAAAGACTGCTCTGAAATATAACAAACATACAGCTCTGCCACAGCCAGTCAGCAAGTCTGTGGCTCCTAATGAGGGGCTGCTTAGCGATTTTAGGTTGATGTTAATTTGTTTTTGTTTTTGTCGTAAGCTGGGTGTCTGTAAATAATGTGTAAATGACGAGCTGTCTTTGCATGCCAGCTGGCAGGGCCACACACATGGATTGATACAGTAACACACACACACACACACACACACACACACTCATTACAAGCGAGGCCTTTCAGCGGCCCTAGTGATGGCAGTGCCAAGGTCTTTGTTTAGAATGCATTCATGTTTGGATCATTATTTGCAAAGCCCAATTTGGGAGGTTAAAAAAACTCTCCTCATTTTTCATTTTCGCGACTATTTGGTAAGTGCAGTGTTTTCTGGGAGCCCTGAATGGTAGTTTCATTACCTCTGATCAGCTGTAAAACTATTTTGAAGAACTCTTGTTGTCTTGTTGCAGAATTCAAGGTGCGTTAAATAAGGTTTTTACTGTCTCATAGCACAAATGCACAGGGGGTTGACAGAGCTGTTGATCGATACCAATGATACAGTGATTAATTCAGCAGAAAAAGAGATTTCTTGCTTTCGGACCTCAGTCACCAGCTTGTATACTGTATTTGTTTCTACAGTGGTGTGCAGATTACAGGTCACTGTATACAAGAGCAAACACGTGTTGATGTTGCTGTAGTGTTGTGGTGGCCAATAGCGGTTGATAGCAGTCATTATTTACCTAATGTGCGTTTAAGCATTTTAAGTTTGCTACTGGATTGGTATTCTGAATGCTCACTACCAGTGTTTCCCAGGAATAAGAGACAAATCTGTCCACTAGTAATCTCTGATCGTGGGCTAATGTATAGTGTAAGAGAGCATGACGTGGATAAGATGGCAAAGGTGACTGGGACAGTTTTAGTGCACAGATGATTATAGAGCCATAACATAAAGCTCAGTTGGATTTAAAATTTCAGTCAATGTGTTTGTGTCCTTAATGTTGTCAAGTCACCAGCAGTTTTAGGCTGACAGTAGACTGACTCAGTCACAAGTATAATGCATTACACTGAAATATGATTAGGCATGCATGATACTGTATTTTTTGCAAATATCTGACAATATTTTTCAACTCTTTTTTCCGATTGCAAAACTGATATACACACTTTTTTTTTTTTTGTTACCAAACTGCAGAGAACATCAAGTCTGTCCTGCAGTGGCATTAATATATTATTATGCCTACTGTTATAGTGATAGCCCACTGGCAGATGCAGACATAAAATACTTAATGCTTTTCAAAATGTACACACTCACTGTGCAAAATAAGAAAACTACTTCAACTTTGGCTGAAGTGGCATGTAAAAAAATGCCATGTTTACTTTTATATAATATTTTCTTTCAAACAAACCGTGTGATTCATCCTTCTTAAACAGACTTGGATTTGACCTATTTCACATATCAGCATGTCATATCATCAGAGATTTGCATTTCAGGCTGAAAGGCTGATACTGATGGTGTGCCGATGTTATATGATAAACTGTTGATGTTAAGATGTGAACTTAGGCATCATATGTCCTCATGTTGATGCAAGTTACGGCCTTACTAGCATTTTTTTCTTTATCATTATTATTATTATTACTATGTAGGCATTTGTGCTTTATTTGATGGTGACAGTCGAGAGACAGGAAAGGTAGGAGAGAGAGATGACATGCAGCAGAGGGTTCAGTGTGCAGCTGAAGCTGGGCCGCGTGCTAAGGACTCAGCCTTGATGAGTGGTACATGCTCTACCATGTGAGGCACCAGGGTGCCCCCTCATTAGCATTTTTGCTTGCCTCACCTTTATCAGGGTAGCTGTGGGATATGTGTTTCTGCATCGTGTTACTTTGTTTTACATTCTTATTTTCTGCATTTATGTTCTGATGTTCTAAAGTTGTATGTTTATGTTCTGATGTGTTTATTTTCTCTTCTGCAGTATGTTGGTTGTGTTGCTAGGGGAAGAGTGGTTCTGTGAATGTCTAGTGACTAGTTATGTAATTAGACACTACTACCTACACAACTGTGAAAAAACACCAGTAGAGCTTCTCCAAGACCCAGAAAACTCCTGAGAACAGGACCTTTATACATATGTGCACAGCCGTATTCATTCAGTGTATGCAAACACATACATACACACATATGCACCACACACATGCAGTGAGCACAAACACGCTGCCACACGTGTATATGCAAAAATGCCAACAACACGTACACGCCCCACAGCCGCAAGGGCAGCCCGCTTGCAACCACTACCCCAAACATCAGATAAATTTAGCTGTCTATAAAATGGCAGGTCATATTTTTGAAATACCAACAGGGGGTCATGAACTGGCGCATAAAAGACCATCATAGTTGTGAGCTGGAGCTGCTTGGCTGAAAATATACCCTTGGGTCTAACTTAAGTCCTGGAGAGGAGCCTGCAGTGTATTTCTGGGTTAGTGTTTACAGGTGTTTATTCAGTGGCAACGGTGCCAAGAGGTTAATAGGATACCCACTTTAAGAAGTTCAAATAGACTGAAGTCCACGTTGTTGAATTTGCGGTTATTTTGACCCAGCGATGGCCGGGAAGGAGGCGTCATAGAGTAGAAGAGCACCTTTAAAGTCCCCTGAGGGTCAACTTGTTTTACAATTACATACTAGTCTGATTGATAAAAGATACCAGACCTTAAAGAAGCAGTCACAGAAGAGATCCTTCCTTTTCACAGTCTGCATGCTATATAGAGTGGGATACGTCTGCAGCACTTACCTCTTATATGAATGTGCTATAAAGTTTGGTAGACTTCATATAAATTCTTTCATCAATCAAATAAAAGATATTGTGGTATATTAGGGTTCCATGAACTTTATCCTGAGCAGTAAACTGCTTTGTCATCACGGAAGGGCTCTGCTCCAATTTGTGACGAGATATGTAACACTTGATACTGCAATGTCACGTGTCGCTGTATCTGGATTTGATTGGTGCAAACAGTAAGGAACAGGTAACGTTTTTGCTTTATTTGCAAAGCATGTTCTAGTATAAACGTTTTGTCTGTTCAAAAACAGAAAAAGGAAAGGATGGAAACTGCTGCTTTAATTCTCTAATTTGTTCTCAGAGAGCATTTAACTCATAACTTGGAATGCATAAACAGCTTCCGGTTCCATCCTAGTTCGTTGCTAGTTGATGTTGTTTACCGCGGGCCTATGTGGGTTAAGAAGTGCTCTGTGCTATATCTGTCTACTCAGCTCCTAGATTTCATCTTCCTCTTCTACTTGCATCCTCTTTCTCGCTCTGTCTTCCTCTCTCTTCCTCTCTCACCCTCCCTCTTCTCCCTTTGTAGTTTTCCACTAACCTCCATCTGTCTGCTGTCCTCCCTCTGCAGGTTTGCTTCTGTCCATCTCCTATCAAAAGTGACCCAGCTACACGAAGAGGAAGAAAGAACAGAGAAGCAAAAAACATGGCTGTGGCCGGATGTCCGGATTATTTCCTGCACCATCCAAATTATCAGGTAAATGGCTGTTTCATCTTTGTAGATTTTTTCTGTTGTTTCATAGTTACTTTTTTAAGTTGAAATCCAGCTTAAAACAGAATTGACGTGCCGCTCCTGCAGTCTTGGACAGCTCAGTAAGTATTTCTGGACACGAATCGATGTTTCCCAAGTCTACAAATCAAGCAAAAAGGCCATGTCCACTTTAAGATGGGTCAATCCAAAAAGCCGTCTTGGCCTTCCATCCAGCGTACACCGCAATAGCATTTTCACATCGTTTCAGACTGTTTTCCCAAAAGCACACCGTCCACACTGAAACGCCCGAAAATGCATTGAGCCCCCTGTTGTGCATACACGTGCCTATGCCCTACAACACGGAAGCATTTGCTATATCTCAGAAAGCTCCGTTTTCTCCATCCACAGGGAAATTTCAGGCTGGTGTTTTCAGATGTACACACCTTGGAGACCGTTTTTGAAAAGCTCCGTTGTAGTGGGTGGAAGACGCTGGCTTAGTGTGGACGGAGGGCTAAAATGGAGGAAAAAAAGATGCATTTTCAAATGTTCCCGGCTTAGTGTTGACATGGCCTAAGACTCTAATCCGTAATGTAATAAAGAGATTATGCTGTCCTCACAGTCCGTCTCTATTTCACAGCTAGACAGCTCGCGAACAACTAAGCATTCCCCAATAACTTCTCTTGCAACTTTACCGAAATAATGACTTTTTCATAAAACTGAAACTAGAAAAATGTGCCATGGGGTATATAAGCATTACAAAGTGCAGCCTTAAAGGGTGTTTTTATCAACACCATAGCCATGTGAAGCTAACTATGTTAATGCTCGCTAGCAATACAGAAAAAAAATCTTTTAAAAAAAACAAGGCTCAGTGTGTAAGCTGGTTTGGCGTTTGGAGATGACCCTGAAATAAACAAGTACTCCTCAGTCCAGTCAGGATTAAACCAATGGTTTTCATTCATTTTCATTTTCAGTAAAGCGCTTGCCTACTTGTGACTATCAATAGCCAGATGTTTTGTAAAGCTACTAGCTTTGGTCGGAATTGCGTCCACTGAGAAAACGTTAATTTGTGGAAGATATCTGTATTTGATATCTGTATGTTTCTCAAGCACAGTTTGCTTCCTGACTGCTTATGGATCTTAGACCACGCTCGCCGTGCTGTAACTATTTAGGCTACACCATAACATTTAATTATTAACAAATAATTTAAAAATAATATTACAGTTAGAATATTAAAATTGCTCTTGAAATATCGTATTTATTTCAAGCTCGCTGGTCCAACTGGAAGTTAGTTCTTGGCTCGATGTGGCCCGCGGGCCTCCAATTGAACATCTGCTCTACAGCATTATCAGAAGCAACCACCAGGTGACAGCAAACTCAACAAAATATATCAATGAAATCTGTTTTTACCATAGCTATCATACATACCTATATTGTATAGCCTATATAACTACATTTAAGAGATCTGATACAGAGATACAGAGTTGCTGTCCAGAATCAACTTGCAGCAAAGCCACTCCTGCCCCCACATGACTGGCATCAACCTGCAACATAAAAGGGTTATCAAACTTTGGGCCACACGCCTTGGCTGGCCACACAAACCTGACTTGAGACTTCAAAAGGTCTGATAGGGGCATGACACCTGAAGACAAATTCTGATTAAAACTTAGTGTCATGCAGAGAAAGCACATTAATTCTTTTTTAGTTACAGGAGGTGATTCTTGATATATTCTTGATGGCTACCACTTTAGCCTCAACGGGACGAACCTCCTCTGGCCCCATTGGGTCTTATTACGTAACTGTGACTCATTCATCATTAACTGTGCCCACATCAATATGTCAAACAGTGCGTCTATCCTCTGCAGTTGGTCCCCCCAAGTATCTCTGAAGATGACGTCATCCACATAAGACAGCACAACCAGGCAGACCTGCCACCGCAAGGTTCATAAGCCACTGGAATGTGCTCAGGGCATTACGTAAACCAAAGAGCATCTCTTTATAGGAATACAAATAGGTGGGAGTTATAAACGCACTTATCCTCTGGTTCCGTGGAGACAGTGGGCTGCCAGTATCCTTTTAAGTAAATTAAATTTGCTCGCAAATTTGGCTGAGCCGACTTGGTCAGTGCAATCGTCCAAGCGCGGCAAAGGGATCACTGTTAATTTTCCTGAAGTCAGAGCATGGCCAGAAAGAGGAATCAGTTTTATCATCAGTAAATATGGAAATGTTAGGCTAGAATTGGAGGGTTCTTCGATTTAATTAACAAGCATATATTGAACCTCTTTGTCCAATTGCACCCTTTGAGGCAAGTGTTGCTTGATCGGATGTGCATCGCCATGTGTGCATGTGCATCTATGTTGTGTTCAGTAAGATGTGTGTGTGACATTGTATCTGAAAATAGCACTGGGTAGCTATTTATTTGTGAAACCAGTTCATTGAGTTTACACTCATCCAAATACCCAAGTACAAACGGCAAAGACCTCAGTACCTCAGATTTGTTCGAACGTAAGACCAACATACCGTCATCTGTCGGCCATTTCCCCTGCCCATTAACTGATGAGATGACACCTCTGAATTTAGTGCTTGTTAATGAATTAATATTAATATGACGCAGTCTAGATTTTCCTGGGGGCATTCTGATCAGATAATCCTGCTTAACTGTAAATGGACTAACAGAATATGCCTGAAACAGAAAACCCACTATTAGCAGAAGAAACAGGACCTGAACTACTGCTGTTTTGCTTTACGTCCAAGAAGTAACCTGAATTTTTCAACCTGAATTTTGTCAATTGCTCCACCATATAGAGTCTGTGCCTAAAACCAGTCACGTAATCAATGAAATTCTGTGTCATATTGGCAACCACTTTGCCCTGGTCTGCCCAAAACCACATCATTTTGATTGAATTGGGTATTCACCTGGCCCTCCTCTCAGATGCAATCAAACTCTGTACAGTAGAGGGCAAGAGTGTCTTCAGGATTTGGTGAAAGCAGGAGAATTGGAACCCAAAACACAAAAATAAATTGAGACAATGCCTTCATGAAAGACTTGGCTGTAATAAAATGCTGGTAGGCTGCTGGATAATGGGCAGCCTGGCACATCACGATGAACAAATACAAATACTGGTGCCAAAAGAAATTATGCAAGATGTGATTGTATGTTTTGCGGATACCCATATGACCAGCTACATCACCATGTAAGAGGACATTTTTCCTCAGTGATTACTTTGACATTGGCCTCATCTTTACCCTGCTAAGCAACCTCATCTTTTCCGCGACTCATATCTCGAGTTACTGTGCAAGCTGGGAACAACTCCGCCCCGGGTTCAAACTCTGTTTTTTCCAACCTCTGACTTTGAAAGCAGTTTTACAGGAACACGTGTGACCACATTAGGCAGGGGAAATTGCTTACCGGAATCATACATGTCAATATACTGATAACTTCCATTTCTCCAAAAAATGCACTAAATACCTTTTTATTATTATTTTTTTCAAACTCTTCACTACAAATATGTTGTGAAGTCTGGACAGACTTGCAACTTGCAACTTGACTGGTTGGCGGAGGCATACAACCACGAGACGTTATTTCTAGTCTTTAAAGAACAGGACATTCATTTTTCCAGTACCCTTTACGCTGGCAGTAATTACAAGTCCTACTGGAATCATTTTTCTTCCAAGTACTACGCTCAGGCCTGGAAGAACCCGTCTCCACATGTGACACAAATGGTTTACCCATGCACACTGAAAACCTATTCTGCTGTGCCTTAACACAAGCTTTGCCAAATATATTTTTATGAGTTGGATTATACTCATCAGCCAAAGCTGCTGCATCTTGAGTCATTTTAACTTCATTGATGTAAGTAGCAATACTATCTGGCACGCAGTTTTTAAGTTGCTAAATCACACAGTTCTTGAATATTTTTGACATCTGATGCAGAACACCAGCAATTAAACTGTACAACCAAATCACAAATTCAACCAAGTGGCACAAATTCAACATGAGTCTTGTTCCCTTTTTCTCAAATTCCTGAAACATTGCCGATAGGCTTTGGGAATCAGCTCATACGTCCCCAACACTGCAGTTTTAACAACATCATATTTCTATTCTCAGCTACAGTCAAAGAAGCATAGGCCTCCTGTGCCTTACCTGTGAGGACACATTGTAACAGGAATATGTATTCCTTGTCAGACCAGTCCTGGGATTCAAACCGCCACCTGCTCAAAGAGAAAAACTGGTCTGGATCCATTGTTGTGAACTTGAGAAGCAATTTCCGGTTAGTTCCGACATCAAACTGACTTTTTTCCTGAACAGCACCCAACCAGGCAGCTTTATCTCTTTTATCATCTTCAATTTATAGTGATCGAGTTCCAGTTTTGCTTGCCCATTTTTTGTTTATCACTTCCAATCCCAATTGTTTGTGCTGTATCGTTTTGTCATCTTCAAACCAAAGCATTAACGGCTCTTTTTGCGGATGAAATCACATCATGCTTACCCACATCTAAATATGAGCTTTTACATTTATTTCAAAACATTTATCAGTCACCTCCATATCAAAGTGCTCAGCATGTTTTAATTATTGGTCCTTTGTATACTGATCCAGTAACTCTACTGAAGGAGTCACACAATAGGTCCGATATTCAAAGCTTACATGAACTATAAGTATATAAGACCTATAAACTCTAAGCAGAGGATAGTCAGCAATGCAACAGAACTCAGGAATGGCAAAATAACTGCAGTCCAATCCCCAACCTAGCTCACCACATAAACCCTAGTTTTCAAGTGGTTAATTGTTGGGGGCTACATAGACATTTTAAATCAGCGGGATGGGAAGGCAAATGGTTAAACAAGCGACCTCTTTCCAGGAAAGTTCAAAATGAACTGCCAACAGTACGAACAAGGCCAAAAAGCCACAAAACCAGTCCATTTAAGAAAGATGAGCCCCAATTTTGTCATGAACCAACTGAAAAGTTCAGACAAAACAAGCGAGACCACACAGATAATCACAGATTCAAGTAAAACAGTGTAGTGGCCGGATTGAGTGGGAAAGTGTAGTGCAGGCAAAATAAAAGGTGAAAAGAAACTCTAATTAAAACATGATCCAACAAAACCCTGCTAGCTGGAAGGAGAAAGAGAGAGAGAACTGACACATCTGGCCCTCTTCTATAGCAGTCAGGATGAGCTGATGCAGGTGTGGCTTATCCTCCTGACATGCCTCTGTCACTCTAACTGCTTCTTACACAGGAACAGGAAACACACACATAGGCAGAGTGGGAGGGGTCGGCACAATTGTCATGGCTGCTCGGGTCTGTTGCAAGTTGTGATGCACACCGCTTTTCACGTGAAGGCAAGGCTTTCGTGTGACAATGGTCTGCTCAGCCAATGACTGTGTGCTCTGTCAGCCTCACATGGAGGGTGGCATGCGCTACAAAGAGTGGAGCTGCAAATAGCAACTGATCTTTTACATGTACAACACACATGCACATACTTAAAACACATCACACCACACATCTTAATGACAAAATACGTCTAAAGTGTTCCCTGTGTACTTAATGCTGAAAGCTTACATACAAGCATACTGGCACTCACTGTAGCTTTTGGTTTTGGTTTAAAAAATGCTTGTTTTGTCAGGGCCTGGAAGACTCAAATTACTCCATTCTTTCCTGCCTTGCTCTGAGGATGGGAGAAGAACATCTTTCACTTTATGCCTCTAGAGTAAAGCCTCGGTGCTCATCAGAAATGTTTTGCTTTTTTTTAAATCTTAATTTTATGTCTAGTTTATTAGCTAGTATCCAGTGGAGAGTAATATGTGAAAGAATGGACTGAGAGGAGCTGAGCTTGCAGTGCTGTTAATGTATGGTATATGCCCTGGCCTACCAAGCTACCAGGATGCCTTTGTCAGAAACCCCAAGCATTTGAATGGTTCAGTCTTGGATATAGTTTGTCCCTCCCAGTCTTTGGACTGAGCGCCTGGCCAGGCCTTGGAGAAAGCACCCTTGCTGGACTTGAATATACCTGCCACAGCGCATAGATTTAAGACCTGGAGCCTGAATGAAGTGGGGTGGGCTGGGGTGTGGGGTGGTGAGAGTCAGTGAATGGCAGTGGCATGGTCACAACATTCCACTGAGGTGAACACATAGCATTCACATGGCGCTGCTGGGGTGATGGACCGTGACATAAGACCGTCGGTCCAACAGAAATACAATGGAATCGTGTTCATTTTGGCTGATGCACCCCCAGGTAGTGGCCACTCTTTTTCGTTTGAATTCTGTGGTCTGTCCACTCATTCACACACACTAACTCACACACCGACACACACACACACACACACACACACAGACTGTGACCTTTATTTTGAAAGGCTTTGTTGGTTTGTTTCCACATGCAGTGGAAAGCATATGTCATGATCCTGTTACAAAGCCAAACCATTGAAAGCCAACCCATTGAGAGTAAAATGCTGGGGCACTAATAAAAAAAAAACAAAAACAAAAAGAAAACAACAACCCGTTTTTCTACATTTACAAAAAGTTGGCTTTTTGATTTGTTCCGAGCCCATACAATAATCCTGTTTGTTGCTCAGTTAGATTAGAAAAGTGACATTTTCAACCATGGCAAGCTTTTGTTGAAGTCAGCGTCATTGCCTGTGAATGGAGACTTGTGTTGAGCTGTCTTCTGTCTGCAGATAGATTATATATATCCAACAGAGGTTCTGGGATGCTTGGCTCAGAGCCAGAACTGTGTCCTTACCACGGGGTGAGTGGAGGCACCATCCTCTCCCCTACCCCTCTAACAGCATGGCGACAGAAAGGACTTTTTTGCTCGCCATGACACCGGTTTAAACTTTGATTTTGAGTGCTCTATGTGAGGATGAGGTGCCCGGTGATGGAATTTGCTCGACTTACTCTCAGGCTATGTTCCTGCTGTGTCTTATTTTCTCTCGTTTCTCACAACTCACTGACTAATGCATTTCAGAAGCCAGCAGCCCAACTTGTACATGCCCCAGAATCATGCATTACTAATGCAGAATATATGAAGGGAGAAGCAACCTGATTTATTCCTTTGAAACTTAAAGTGGAGACAGAAGCCCACGTCACACATCAGCTTCTATGCCAATTAGTCGTGTTTTTTTTTTGTTTTTGTTTTTTTTTACTTGAGTCATTCTCTTTTTGCCATTTGTGGAGCGAAGGATTTCATAATAATTGTTGTAGTAATAGCATTGCTATTTGCCTCCTCAGAGTGATGGCTCAACTTCTGGTCATCAGGCTCGTGGTTTTCCATTACCAAAATGTTACACCCTGTTTTAACACTGTTAAAAATTGTGTTGATGCTTTTCATTCTCATTCTACTGGCAGTGACTGATTAATGTTCAAAAAACAGAGATTTGCCATATACACTATCAAACATGAGTAGTAATCTCTGTGTATTTATCATTGCCATGAAATCTTTTATTCCATCACCACCCACCAGCACAGTGTAGCAAAGAGACTCTACACATTCATATTAGCTTTATATTCTTGTACCACTAATTTGCCAAAAGGCTTGCTTGTTGCTTTCTGATCATTATGAAAAATTCAGTCTCACCTTCACTTTCACTCACATTGGCATTTCCTTTATTTGGTTCACTTCCTGTCAGCCTTCATGGAGCAAAGGGCCTCCAAACATTTGCATTAGGCCAGTAGCAGCATTAGCCTGATCAGGAGCTTGTCTGTTGCCCGCTGGTCATCTGGGTCATGACTTTATCCATGACCTTTGACCTCTTAGCCAGTGGACAGAGAGCTTAGCCTGCTACAATCCTCCAGGTCCTCACTGCTTAGAGAGACATGCTCTCAGGAACCCGCATATTCACCAGTAAGCATTGTGCGACTGTGTGTTTCTGTGAATTTGCCGCAGTAATCAGTTAAATGAAATGTAAGTCGGCAGTGATTTGCTGGTCAGACAGTGCTAGGACTCTGTGCTAGGTTCTTCCACCTATGTTGAAAAGGGAAGTACATTTTTAATGAGGCCTGTACTGTATAACATTTCAGTTACAGGGTAAGGACATGGGGGTGGTGCTGTGGTGTCATGGTGTCATGTTGTGAAGTAGGTGTGTCTTGTTGTAAAGTTGTTGTGTCATGCTGTAAAGTGGGTGTGTCATGTTGTACTGCAAGCATACACATAGACCTACCCAGCGGATCTGGGCAAAGAACAGCATCACTGCTCACTGTTCTGAGGCTGTGTCTCGACTCACTGTCATAAACTGGGGGTTGCATCATTTTATTTTGCTTGTTGATTTTGTTGATTTTGTTTTATGCAACTTATTCAATGCAACTTATTCAATGATAATTTTCCACATGTGATCAGAGAGGCAGCATTTTATTGTGGATTTCAGATCAGTTTTGTGCAAAAAATGCACCGGACCTTCCAGTGCAACTTAACGCTTGTTTGTCTGCAGATGTCAGCATCACTAGATGTGTGCTCCTCCCCTTAAAATGTAAAGTGCGTGTTGTAGCTAAATGTCGTGTAATTGATTGTGTTTTCTATACAAGGCTTGCCTACCTGACAGTGTCACTAATTTGAAGCTCTGTATTCATGTTGACTTTGCCTCCTGAGCTGATTTTTCCAGTCAAACTATACCGTTAGTTTTCAAAAAGCCAATGACAATGTCCAAACCCTTCCTTCCCTCCAATGCAAGCTGTACCTCCCAGCAAATAAATAACCAGGTCATACACAATACCTGCCAAGCACAACGTGAAGGCAAATAAATAGTGTGGCTTTTGCATCTGTGACACTGTGTCCTTGTTTAACAATCTTGTTTGGCTGAAGTAAGGCAGTGGGGGCTGTATATCAAGTGCTTGTAATAATACAAGAGTTTTCTGAAAATTTTGACAAGGAGAAGATATGATGCAAAAAGAAATTTTCAGTGGCATCAGTATCAGCACAGGCTAGTCTACAGGCTTTTCTCTTCTGTGTGGATGGGGAAACTGTGATTCCAACACATCTACAAACAAATAAAAGAAAATATGTCATTCGTTTTGGTTTCAGTTCCTCAGAATCAAAAGGCAGGGGTATTTTCCGTCTTTCAATCGCCATGCACCTAAATAAAATAGTGATACAGGGAAAAAGACATTGTACAAGAGCCAGAGATCCCGATTTCTCCACAAAAAGTAACACTTGTAAAGTAATACTTGCAATACGCAATGCAGTGTGAACTATTGCAGCCATAAGCCGTGTTGTGTATTGTGTAATTGTACGTTCAGATTGCGAGGAGCAAACAAAACAGGGCAGCAGGGTCACAGCAATATTGAACAAGTGGTGCACAAATGCTCATGGACATCAGGATGGTGAGCTTACAAAATAGTGTCGGCCAATCAGTTGCCCAGTGGCACTCTCAGTCTACATCTGGTCAGTCACACTAGTCTACAGTCATTCTCATCTTTGGCATCCTCCCTGAAATTTTCAAAATCTTTTTAATTATTGAATTTTGATAACCTGCTTACCAAATACTAAAATGTGGTGGGTCCCATATGCTGGTCCCCAGATGGCAGAACCCTTCTTGTTTTGACTCTACCTGGTGGTTAATATCAATGTGGTTTTACTTATTTGCTTTACAAGTTATAGAGGGTCAAAGGGGTGTGAACAACAGCCATTGCATCAGTTATTTGAATTAAGCACCATCAGACGTATACCTTCTACTTAGTGTGTAAAGAATAATCCACAACAAGGCGTTCCTCTGCCCGCTGCAGAGGAACGCCGCTTCATGGAGGGGATGTTCAGCAACCTCACACTGCTTTTCTGGGGTTGTTGAAGGACATTCTGGGAAATGTGGTAAACACTTACTGAAAAGGTATATTTCAACACTTCAGTTATCTCAAACTAACTGCTGGAATGCATTGAAAATCACAGACCAATGGTACACAACAGTGTAAGTTTACTGTTCAGCCTGTCGGCCTGATCATGTTTCCTTTGAAGTGGAAGAGGTCATCTTTTAAAACTCTAGCAGGGGGCACCGTAGTGTGACAAGTTGTCCAAACAGGCTGGTAGAGCGTAGAGGCCATATTGATAGTGTCTTTACCCAACAGGTTATATGTCAGATCTAATCACATCCAATCACATTGCATGCTGTGGTCATTGCTCCTTATCCAGGAAAGATGTAATTCAAGTGTGATTCCTCCAGTGTGCTGCACTGCTGGCTTTGATTACATGGAGATACGAGGTTGAAGACACTCTGAAATGTATTTGTGCAAACGATTTTGATTTGTAACAGCTACCTGAGCTGGACTTGTTTGTTTGAAGACAACCTGGAAAATCTAGTTCATGTTAAATTCTTCCATAACCTAGACTTTATATTCCCAGAATTAAAATAGACCTTCTGTCTAGAAGGTTCATGACCCATCACTTGTCACTTATCTTGATGAGCTCTTTGCTTTGAAACAGCATCTAGCCAGAGGCTCAGGCAATGACATCTATAAAGCCAATGCAAGTATTAAAGAGGCAGACGATGATTGTGGGCAATATGCAATATACAAAAACAAAGAGGCAGTTTTGCTGGCAATGTTGGTGTTCACTTAACTGCTGCATGTTTAGTTTTGCAGTTCTTTTCTAACTGCTGTGAGACGGTGCTGTGTGCTGTGACGTGCGCTGCAGTTGTGAGGCTCACCTGTGTAGCCAGAACTCAGACCACTGCTGGCCACAGGCACAGGCTGTGCTCCCAAAGCAAATGGTTTACGCCCCCAAATCATCCTGAAAGTTACAGCAAAGAATAATTTTTGATAAACAGCAGGATTTAGGCATGGTCATACAGGGTCAAATAGACATAGTATGGTAGACTGATAATATTTAAGATATCCTGTTTATTGATCGCTGTTATAATGTGAAAATACTGCATCCTGCATTTTAAGTTGTCTTTCACACATAGCTCTTAGGCAGCAGCAGAAAGTTTTCACCATTGCCAGCGATCTTATCCTACTGAGTTTAAAACTTTCTCAAGCCACTGTTAACCCTCTGTAATGAATGGTAGGGTCAATGCCGGCCTTCAAAAATGTACCTGTGTGTGTAAAATACTGTGTAGCATATGGTCATTATGAAACTTAATTTTTATACCCAGTGTACAAACATCAGTCCAAGGTCTGTGCAAAAATGAGCTTAGCCACTGTTCCTGTTTTTGGCAAACAAAAATCAAATGGCCAATAGTAATTCAGCCAGTTCAACCTAAGTAACATTACTGCTACCATATACTGAGCAAGGCCTAAAACTGTAACAGCAGACATTTTGACATGAATTAGCAGGGTAAATACAGTTATTAATAATGTTAATTAAGGTTTGTTCTATTTCAGTGTACAAGAGATTTTCCATTGAGCTGCCATGCAAACCACCAGAATCCTAGCTCTGTTAGACCTAAATGGAGTGGTATTTTCTAATTAACATCATTAGTGACACCTATTTTTACCCTGCTATTTAATGTCAAAATGGCTGCTGTGCAAAAAAACTATTAAGTCCAGCAAACAATATGCAAAAACAAAATCAAACTATTTAATGTTATAAAAACAGATATGCCCTACCCTGTCTAGTTAGCAGGCGATTTGAAATTGATCTCCTGCTCTTCTGTTCTTCCAATCAACTGCACTGAAAAATACCCAAAGCAGAAGAAGTAGTTTATGGTAATGAGTGAGTAAGCCTGTAATAATTAGTCACCGCAGCCATTTCAGACATTCACACTTTAGCAACTGGTATATTTGTTGTTGAGATACGGGGGGCATTACGATAACCTCAGTGGGAGGAAGCTGAATGAAATTCCAGGACTATGTTGAAAGAGTCTTCATATCATGCCTTTCTGGCTGCATCCTGCCTCATCATTTTTACCCACATATGAAAAATGTTTTTTGAATCGCTGCACAGGGAGTTTAGTTGGTCATCTGTTACTTTATCCTAATTTCTTCCAACGCTGAGTTTGACAAGGCTCCCCTTCGACACCAGCCAAATTTAAAGCAGAGTTTCCACTGTTTAAACAAACACACAAACAAAGTGCCAGAGCAGAGCTTCATGCGAGCTCATGATCTCATTCTGGTTAATTATGTAAGAAGGGATTTCCACTTGCTCTCTAGGGTTTATGTATATGGTGTAAAAGGACTACGTAGCTAATAGACTTGGAAAGCTACCCTTGGAAATGGTCCGCCTGAAGCAAGTCTTGTTTCTCTAAATAAACATAGCATGAATGCATACTGCAGGTTAAGAAGGCTTGTGTAAAATTTCCACATCGTAGTTTTCTCTGAGGCTTTCTAAGAATATCCAGATCTGGATAAAATTAGCTGGATTGGAAAACTTAATGTTTTACTTTCGAATTGTAAATTGGAGCTGGAGTCCACTGTTAAGCGGTTCCTTAGTGCAACGCTGATTCATATTCAATCCCTGGTCATAACATTTAACCCAAGGCTAACCTCTTCTAAAGGCGTAGCTTTGACATTTGACTCAGTCTTTCCCCTCTTGTTTGGGGCCCAACCTTTAGACCTTTGTGTCTGTCTTGCTTTCAAAGCCTTAACCTTGTCCCTGGCCTTCCATTGACTCCTTTTAAAAAGCTGAACCCTCAACCCCTTGACTCTTACTTGGAGTTCCTTTCAACTTCATCAATATGAAAGGGCCCTTATATGCTCCTTGTCAAAACTTGGCCTATACTCCGTCCTGTTTTGACCCCTCTTTAAGAACTTGAGCAACACGTGTGTGTGTGTGCGTGCGTGTCTTTAGGTGCACACCCATGTCTGGCTCTGTGCGTGAATGTGTGTAAAAGAATGAGAGTGAGAGAGACCAAGACACAGGTTTTGAAAATGGAAGAAGAGGGATAAAAGAAACATCTGCATGTGTTCTCACCAGAAAAAGAACCCCACATTTCCCACCTTTTATGTGTCATCCCATTTTGTCTCTTCTGTCTAGCCTCAGCGCTATAAGCTTCACTAATTCTGTAACCAAATGTAAGGCTGTGGCATGGCTGGGAATTATGCTAAATGCACACTATGTGTAGGCTTAAATCCTCAAAGTTAATGTTCTGTCAATAGTCTATAGGGGCATCAAAGGATGTCTGGTTCTTGGATTTTTGTTGCTATTGTCCACAAAAGAGACCAAGGTGTGCCTTAAAAGTCTGCTAAGTACTTTACGTGGCGGTGGTGTGTGTTTGTGTGTGAAGTCCTTTACTCCCAGACAGCCATGCAAAGCAGTATTCAAGACCAGTATATGGTGTGACTGAGTTCCTAGGTTGCTGCTCAGCGAAGCTTAACCGTGGCCGTCCCGTCTTGCTGAATATGCACACATACACATACATGCACACACATACATTCACATACACACTGACTGGGTAGGGATCAGTCACAGTCTGGTAGTTGGACCTCCAGACGGTGTGTGTGGCAGTGTTTGCCATGTCATGGGAAGAAACGGGGTGATGCGATGGTTAGTTTCGTTTTTTCAGTTAACTGCTTTTTTTGTCTTTTTAAGGTTAGTCCCATTGAGATCCAAAATCTGTTTTCGATCTGTCCAAGAAGGCAGCAGCTCAAGACAATACAAAGACCAGACAATGCAACGTAATAATTGGATGCGGTTGGGTTAGTTGGTATAGAAGAG
>OMLB01018097.1:12675-26941 GCA_900302555.1 Myripristis jacobus | reverse complement strand
CTCATGGAGGTAATAAAGACTGTTTACATGTCAAGCTATATTTCTCTATACACTTCAGGAAACACTGCCAACGGTGAACCTTCAATAAGGGTTTCACATTGGACCAGCAAGGCAACACATTTAAAAATAGAGGCAAACTTTTTCCTCCAAAAAAAAAAAAAGTAGCCTTGCGTTGACCCGCATGAAGTTGAAAGTTAATATTTTTACTATGAGGCCTTGCCATAAGCTTATTCAAAAAAAAAAAAACTCCCATGGGCAAGTAAAGGGATTATATAATTCAGGGATATGTAACTTTGATGTTGGTGGGCAAAAGAAAAATCCTGTGGTCAGAGTGTGGGGGCTGAAAGGTGTGTGTGTGTGTGTGGGTGAGCATGTGCATGTGTGTGTGAGAATCCACAGCCCTTAAACTGACATATGAATTCGAGTCAGACAGCCTTATCCTGTATATGATGTAATACGGTTGTAATAAGGATGAGCTGTGCGGTGTTGACATACTATAAGGTAGCCGGGATAATTATAAACTGGGTACTAAAATATTGACACGATTGGGGAATTTCAACAAGGTTTGTGCCTCGGTGTCTCTGTCAGAGAGGCTACCGTTCCAGATGATTGGGTATGTGTACTCCTCGCCTCCGGGGACACTCTGTCACTACTACTTTGTTTAGCCGCAACTGTCTGTGCCAAATGTAATAGAGAGAGACATTTCAAATTAACTTTTTGCATTTTTATGTTGGCAAAAGTAGACCAGGATGTTCTAGATTCATGTCTTATTTTCTTCAGATTATCCTCAAGACTTCCAAAGGACCTTACGTAATACCTCGGCGCTAAGTGACATACAGTCAGAGACAGTCAACTGTACGATGAATGAATGAATCGTGGGTTCCTTTTACTCATTTTCTCTTGATTTCATGAGTACTCTGAGATTTATGTATTTACTGCGGACGGTGCACAATCATTAACATTTAAAGTATGACATAGCTACGCCAGATTCAGCCGATCTGAGGCTAATTTTCATAAGCAGTCCCTTGGCAAGTTGCTATTAAAACTCAATTAAAAAAATTCAAGCAAAACATATGACAGGACACAACCAGAGGTAATGTTAGGATGTTGCACGTGACACAGATGAGTAACCTTCATGCTAAGGTATAAAAGAACTGCTGAAACGTATGCATATCATCTGAAATTAGTTCACAGTACCATCAAATACTCAAATATTCGCACAGCCATAACATGCAACAACATACGCTGATCATGACTGAGGGAATATGGATTCATGTTTCGCTGTGATCCATCTTTTATCTTGTTTATTAAGTACGGTGAGATTTTTGTGAGGTTTTTTTTCTTTCACCTACACCCTTTTTGTTCGATCATTTCCTCCATATGTGTTCCTAATCTATATATGTTCTGCAAATCAATCAATAAAGAAAAAAAAATCAAAGTAAATACAGCGGAAACCATCATGGTTACAGTGATCAACTCCTTTTTTTTGGCTCAAAAGGCTCAGGACAGAATCATTCCTAAATGAATAACGTTCACATCATTTTCTTCCTGTAATCAAGTAATCTGCTTAAAGAGATCATTTTGGGCCTTGTAACACATGAATATATATGAAAAAATAAAACAAATTATTGTAATGATTAGTAAGTATTATTTTTGCTTTTTTTAAGAAATGCATAAGGTACCACCAAGCTGTTGCTTAGCATTTGTGCTTAATCTATTAATGTATTTACAAACACCACAATACTGTTTTAGACTGTAACATAATTAGAATTTGAACTGCCGAGTCCCTTTTATTGGCTGGGTATGACTTCATGTTTTGACAAATAAATGCCGGTCCCAATTAGATGCCGCTTTCCGTCACATATTCAAATCAAAACTAAAAACCACCGTGGCGCGTCAGGCTGTTTATCCACCGCTTGTTGACAAACAACAGAGCAGGGGGGCGGGGCTTCTCCTGCGGGGGAAAACAGGTGTGGGGCTTCGCGTCACTTCCTGCGGCACCGATATGTTTTGGAGTTTATAATGCTCATTTTATGTATTTTACTGAACTCTATTATAATCAAATCAAATAATTTAATGTAAATTTAAAACAGCAGTAGAAACAGTTATTATAATTGGCAAATAGCACAGCAGTCCGCTTGATCACTTTATTCATGTAACAGATGAAAAATGTCAATTAGACGGTCATCAGCTAGAGAAATTAAGTTTTTTGTTTTTTTTTTTAACTTGGTTATGCATCCACTTTATACTGATCAATATACTGATTTGGTACTGATCTTACCAAATCACCTAAATGGTTTTAAGAAGTTCTAATAAAATGTATTATGTCTTCTTATTATTGTGTGACATCTTATCTATTGATTATCTGTTGCATCTATAACAACCTGCCACATGTTTCCCTCCAGGGCTGCGCAGCAAAAAGTGTAACCTCCAGGACGGCTGCACATGCATACAAAAATAAGTTTGATATTAAACACACTCTCTGGTTGCGTTCCTCTACGAGTCTCGGGTGAGCTTCTTTTTTCCAGTGCCACCAAAAAAGAACAAACATTCACACATCTCAATACCCGCTAACAGCCGCAGGAAATAATCAGAAATATAAATAAGGGAATAGAGCCTGCAGCCTGCGCTCCACTCCCACTCCGACACCTAAAGCGCCACTTGTCGAAAACTTTCATTGCTGCTAATGAATTTATACACTACAGGAGCATGGTAAGGTGTGAGGGATCTATTTCTTCTCTCCATTGAAACACCCCGGCTGTATAGGCTGATTAAAAAAAAAAAAGAAAAAAAAAGTTGATTAAATGATGCTGTTTTCAGGAGTTTTAAACAAGTGTGGGTGTTTTTTCCACGTTTATTTCCCTTCAACAATAGAATATGCTTCAGTTCCTCCATGACCAAATCCTTACAAGTAACCATTAGTGAGGAGCGCAGAGGTCAGAGCGATGATATGCATGTGATTACAAAGTGATCGTGTATGAGAAAACAAATCAAAATAAGAGCGTTGGATCTTTCTTCTTTCAAAATAAGAGCAATTAAAAGCATTTATTTCTTGAAAGGGGGATGCATCGTCACCCTGCTTGAGTTTCATGAGGATCCCAAATACATGATTGGTCACAGCTTGGAAACAAAAATCTTGTTTTTTATTCAACATTTGAGAGGGGGAAAAAAAATGAGCGACGCAGGTGAACCCCTTATTTTGCATGGGGCACAGCAAAGTTAATAACACACTGTGCGCCGTGCACAGAAAATCTGCTCCGTTTCACCCCCGTGGCTGTAATGATGACTCCGAAAGTAAAAGCCATTCAGCGAAAAAGCCTAGGGAGATCCCATCGTCTGTAGCCTGCAGCGAGACAGGCTCTCACAGCGAGCAGGAAGTCAACCGGCTTCACTTTGGGTCCCCTGAAGTAAAAACTGGAGTAAAACTGCCCCATTTAGAATGCACGGATGTCCAATATCAACAATCATCCTGCCGTTTAAAATCCTTTTCCAATATGGGCTCGTAAATACCAACATTGTCGACCCACCATTCTCTCCTTGACACAAAGCAATATCGACCATGAGCTATCGACCCCAACCGGTGCCAAATCTGGGCTGCAGACAGACTTATAGGCCGCCGCCGCCGAAGCAATTAAAACCCCGGCGAGCCCTTCAGTGGTTTACCTTTGCAGGGCGGTGTCAATACGAACCACAGAAAAACAAAAGGCTCATTAAGTGGATGCACTAATACAGTAAAGAGTAAAGGCGCAAAATCACAGACGTGAAGAAAATGCACCCATCCTCCCGTGATTATGGTCTGTGAATTTCCCTTTGCAGCGCTGGTAAGGTTAATTTTGAAGTGTAATCAATCACAGATTACGAGTTACACCTTTAAAAAAACAGTAAAAAGTACTCATTCATATTTTCCATTTACTGTAACATGTTCTGTCAATCAGAGTTGTTACCATGATGACAGGAAAGGGATCGAGTGTGTCTGACGGGCCTTTTTGGAGATATTTTTTCAGATATTTTGTGTTTTTTTTCTTGTTTTTTTTCTTTTTTTTTTTAGGTATGAGCAGTCTGAGCAGAGGTGAGAATTTGGAATGAGTATATTTTTCTTCTCTTAAAAAGTGATACGCACTCTTTAGTCTTGTATCTTGGTCTTTCTTAACAGTTTTCTTTTTTTTTTTGTTTGGTACATACATCAGAGTGTCCGCCGCCGAGAGTGTGTACCATCTCTTTCTACATCTCTATTCATCCGGTTAAATCCTGTATATTTCCTCTTCTCTGAAAAAAAAAAAGAATAATTGGATGTTACACCTAAGTAATCTCCAACATTTTGATTAACAGCTAATTTATTTTGCAACATTCTTCTCGGCAACTGCAAGGGATTATATTTATTTTGTAATTTAATTATGTAACAGCATTACAAGTGAGCCGGTACGCCCCAGCCCCATCCGTTTGTGGCAAAACTACACTGTCGCTTATGGCATTGTGCTGTTGGCTCCGGTGCTATATTTTTGCCTTTGTACGATGTTGTTTCCATTTGTCTGTGTGCTGTCGTTTCCATGTACCTACTGGCAGACAAAGGCAAAGGACACTTGCGGTGGACAAACACAAACAGCAGTAGACACAGACAATCGGACAATGCACAGCAGTGTACAATGCAGACACCGAGATGTAGTGCCAACACCATATACAGCGGCACAATACCATATGCCAGAGAATACCTTTGGCACAAATGGAGGCCCGTAAGAAAGGTCACTTCAGGAAAACAGGCAGCCCCGCAGTCTCTCTGTGTTACATAACAAACAATCCGCAGCATATGTCACCTTTCTCCTGAGATACAGGATATTATCAGCCGCTTGCTGCGCCGTCAAAGTGCATTTTAAGGTGTTTACAGTACCTCTGACTCCGCGTAATGATACACAGAGCCATTGTTTGAATGTTTCAATCGTCTGACTCCTGCGACAGCGCTACAGCGGTGAGTGAACAGGGTGTTCAAAGGCGAACTTTCATTGCGTATTGATCTGCGCTGTCCCTGTGAGAGGGACTCATAGGAGCGAGAGCCTCATTAATCAAGCTGACGGTCAGAGTGACACACACACGCGGCTGCCGCAGCAGCATCACAGCGCTGGGACGACACTCTGAACCCTTTTGTTCTTCTGTCCATCCACCCCCCCCTCCCGGCTCTTCATCCCTCCATTCAGCTTGTGAGCCACACAAAGTGCAACAAGGTGCCTGATGCCATCACATACACCCTCCGATCTCTGCGCCACATCTACCTGGCCTCAGTCCCCACATTCCCCTTCCCCTTGTTCTCCCTCCACAGTCAGTCTCTTACCCAAACCAACCAGCTACAAGATGAACCCCGAGCTCCCCACAATAGATTCAGAAAATGCATTTACCGAGTAAAAGACTGTGTACATAACACTTCTTAAAGGGGAGTAAACTTATCATCCCGCACAACACTGCAAGCAATATCATCAGCAGAATTTCTCCTGCACAGAATTTTTTTTTGGCAGCTGCCAGAGCAGGGAAGGAATAATTTA
This sequence comes from Myripristis jacobus, assembly GCA_900302555.1. Lineage (NCBI taxonomy): Eukaryota > Metazoa > Chordata > Actinopteri > Holocentriformes > Holocentridae > Myripristis > Myripristis jacobus. Next base: position 21,410 of record OMLB01018097.1, on the reverse strand, counting down.
GCGCTGTAAAACATGATTTCCTACTGTTTTGTTTATGTTTTTTTTTCTCTCTAAATAAGGTGTTTGCATGTTCCATTTTTTCTTGCTATACGGTACCACAACCAGCAGGTCGGCGCTGTCCTATCTGCCCGCGCTGTGTAGAAGTGAAGTGACGGACACATGAAGCATTAAATATCTAAATATCCAAACTTGGTCTTTTTCTGTTAAGTAAAATGCTTCAACATACGCAGACCCACCTCCATTTCCTTTTGCCTAACGACAGAAAGCAGAGTGGACGTGGGACACCTTCCACTCGCGTGTTTAGGTTCCTGGCTGGTTTCGGATCTGCCGCAGTGTTCGAATGTCATCTTGGTTAATTGGAACATAATAATCACCGTGGAGGAAAATCCAATTAAGCCACTTAAAATTCACTCGCTTGCATAATTACAATATTAATCAGCAAAGGCTGTCAAATGAACGGAGCAAAGCCTAAATTATTTAGACGCCGCTGTAAGTACGTATACAAATGAATATTAATTTCTGAGATATTTTGTTACCTGTTGTCCTGTAATAGCTGAAATATGATAAAGGCAGCTCTGCATGTGAAGTAATTTAGGACGATCAGTGGCTCCAGGTAATAATCACGGTCCAAGTTCACGATGCAGCCTGATGTTTGCATAAGTAGCACCAAAATCTCTTTACTGTAAATACACAACATCTGATCTGCACGGTGGTTGGCGTATTGAAGCTTAGGCAGCATTAGTGGCTAACAGTGGTGTGTTGACATAAAAACCTTGCTTCTCTTGCCGCTCCTGTCAAAATAATCAATTTTCAGAAGTCGGTTTCACCTGTATTTGAAAAGCCACACGTGAAAATAGAGACTACACATTTTTGCCAGATGAATGCGCTTGACTGAGCTGATGTCACCCAATAAATGTATTATTTCTTGATATGCAAGAGCAGGCACTCGGAGTGTGTGTTGTCTCTATTTTTTGCGGACTGTCGCTCTCCTCCTACGCACCTGTCACTGAGACTGTCTCTCAGGTTTACTCACTTGTGACATTACCGACTGTGATCCTACACCCAAACCGTGACAATCCTTTTTCAGGTGCTGCTTTGTCATGTGCGGCTGTTATATATTTAGACTTCATTTGCATAGCTGTGCAGCCCATTCTCGTTTGGGCCTCCATGACTGAGCTGGGCTGCTTGTGACAAAATTGCCCCATTATGCTCCCATGGTGCCTCCGTCTCTTTGCCCCCCCCTTCGTTCTGCTTGTGACCTCCAGACACTCAAGGACTGTTGCTGGCTGATGTCACCGTGGCGTCTCTGTCCCTTCATCCCCTTTGTGACATGCTTTTTTTTTATTGTTTTTTTTATCTTTCTGACATCATTTTTTTCCTCTGTGAAGCACTTTGTGACAAACTTGGTTGTTAAAAGCACTTTATAAATAGATTTGACTCGACTTGACTCTGCGAGGGAGTCGCCGACATGCAGCAACATTGTTGGCTGTCATCACCGAAGTCAGCGAGAGGCAAGTTTGGAATCCAGCCACGTACTTTCTGTAACCATATAAAGCCTAAGAGGCGGCAAAAAAAAAAAACAATGTCAAGTGCACCACTACTTGAATTCCCTGCTGCATCCAGGGTCAGTGCAGTGAGAGCGAAATGTAAGCAAGGACTCAGGGCTAAAGAGTTCCTCATTCGTGGTAAACGCGGTGCACACTGTGATGAATAAATGATGGAATAAAATGGCCTTGTTGTAGCCATTTCTCTGAAGACACATTAGCTCAGTGATAACTGACGGAGGAGTGAAACAAGTCCACGGCGCAAAGATGGCATCGCTAAGTGGCGCGGATAGACAATGCCTGGGAAAATGTCGATCTCTGTCAAGAACAGGCCAACAAACTGTTGAACCACACCAAGATAATTAGTGGTGGAAAATTCACAGGAAAAGGCATGGAGCTCCACGCTGTGCTAATTATGTTTATCTTGCTGGTATAATTACTTTTAATACCTCTTAGTTTGAAAAAACATGCATATCCAATTCCCTAGCAGAAAAGCTTTTCTTAACATAGCACCACAGTGTGAGTGTCTCCATTCATAATCTCCTGAGAGAAAACTCATTATAAAGAGCCGTGGTCCTGCTTGTTTATTTCCACCCATCCGCGGCACAATGGAGTCCTGCAATGCGGGGACCATGCGGAGACATGAGAATGCCCGACTAAAACAGGCTGTTTTATGCTTATTGATGCCTCGTCATGTCTCGCTCCTTCTCTGCCATCTGTTTACAATGTGACAATAAGAAGATTGTGTGCTGCCGTGGTATCTGGCGCATCGTGATCCACTGAGTCACAATCCGGCAGAATCAGTTAAAAAGGGGAGGGGGGGGGCTAAATCCCACCCTCAGGAAATGTACAGATTTAATGCATCACAAGGCATGCTGGGGGATTTTGGGATTCAGGTTGCAAAAAGTATTGTTACTGACCTAACATTTTAGGCATTTGCTGCAAGGTTACAGCTAACTGAGTAGCACTGGCACTAGTTTCTTTTTATGTGTGCAAGAGCTATACTGTTGTTATGGCTGTAAATACAGGCTCCCCACTTGGACAACCCTCAGATCCTCTACCTAGTCATATTTGCACCCTGTAATTTGCTATATCCACATGATTTCTGCCATTTATGCCACATAATGTCATCAACACCCAAGATTTCACAGTAGAAATGTCACAAGTATATTACAGTTCCCAGGGCGGTCTATGTAAGCATCTGTACACTTTTACACACATTTATTCGGTGCACTCATATTGGCATTTGCCGCTCGCTTGTAAATCTAAGACAAGCTGCTGAGCTGGAGTTGCGATCTGGCCTATATTTTTTTTAAAAGGATGTTTATACTGGACGGCTGGACTGTGTTGGAGACGGGCAGAAGGCACAGCAGCAGGGAGGAGGGGAGGGTTTCTCCTCACTAAAGCTAGCCGTGCAGTTATGGGCTCAAATAATAATAATAATAATAATGATAAAAATGCAAATGCAAATTCCAAAACAGAGTTACAAAGTGCTGCACGTACATAAATTGCAGGAAAATGATGGAAGAGCATCCAAAGAGAAAGACAAAACAAAAGATAATAGTTGCCTCCTCACCCACGGCTTTTTTACACGTGACATCGAGGAGCTTTGTGCGGTGATAAACGTTCTCACCTGCATAGATAATCAATTATTAATCTCATCTACCTACTAGCTCACCCTCAGCAATCTGTTAACCAGTTCACATTAGATATAGTGTTTTAATGTAAGCTTCCTTAGATTGCAGCTATATTATTAGATTGTTTTGCATGTGGCGAGCATCATTTCATTAAAGTTACAGGTTTTTTCAATCGCTTTTTTTCCAGTATAATGAAACTGGGATCCGCTTTGTTGTCATCTTCACCTCCACACCACAGCAGGGGTTTTCTTTTGCAAATGGGTTTGAAAAGTTTTCACTGGATTCACGCTCTTTTGCACAACACTTCTCACATGTGTCATTTACACGGCCCTGACTCCGTTGACTTCACTGTGGTCGTCAAAAGCAAAACGTCTGCTCACGGCTGATAGAAATGAGCTGCATCGCTGTGAAATCACGAGTGCACCCGCATCACTACCCTTTCCACCAATCACCATTCACCAATCAATCAGTGTGCACCTACAAAAAAGGGGCCTATAAACTGTATTCTGTATTTTTTTTCAACTCCTTTCAACTTTTTCTGTGTAATACTGCATGTGAATTACAGTATTTCACTTTTTGCCATCAATGCAGTTAAATTTCACTTCAAAGTCTTTCTGAGTTTGAATGCAATTCTTTACTGTAAGTTCACATTTGATTTGTCTTCTGTTGTCAACTGTGTTACAGTACAGTACAGCTGATTGAAGGAATCTACTAATTTGGGCATAAGTTGAGTTGTTTGAGGGAAATATTGGCTTTTGCTACTTGCTTTACAATATGTAACTATGTAAATTGTCAAAAAAATATGACTGCAATACACACAGGAAAAAGTAAGGTTGAACCTGCTCAGACTGAAAAGGGTGTGTTGCATTTTGGTGTCGAGTATGAAGTGAGTGAGTGGCCGGATTAACTCGCTTATTAACTGCAAGTTGTGTTGGCCGGTGACAAAATGTGCTTTTGCTGCATGTCTGAAATATTTTGCCATGATAAGAGCCTTTTACAAAAAAAGTGTGTTATTTTGGGAGGAGCGTCTCTCATTAGGCCTATGGATTAACTGTTTTGACACCAGGGTTTCTGAGTTGACAGAGGAGGTAGAAAGAATTCAAACTATTGACAGATATGACTCTTGACTTCCGCAGCACCCCAGCGTGGGTTCAAATGGCTAAGTCCTATGAATTATGGTTATAAACGGGGTAAACAATGCCCATTTGTTTGTGTGTCCAAATATTGGAGCGAACGGGGCTTGAGCTGGGCTTTATGCTGGGCTTCATGCAGCTGCTGGCCGGACTCCCAGTGGTTTGAGAGCAATAACAAGGGCAGCTAATGCACACGCTGGATAAAAACCACCGGTGCATATTCTGTAAAGTGTGTTTTGACATGTAGTCGAATCTCCTCTCTGTCAAACGACAAAGGTGTTGTGGCGTATTGCGGGATTTTTGTCCCATTGATCTTCAATATTAGCGGCAACAAGGTCACGCAACAATGCCGGTGCCAGTGACACATTTGGATGATGCCATGTCCTCTCCTTTTTTCATTTGTCCCTCAGTGTGTACCCGACTGATAGTGTTTTTTTTCCCACTCGGTCCTTCCTCTTTATGTGCATTTGCAGTTCCAACAATTGTAAGAGGTTACAATCACAAGGATGGCCACACAGTGACATTGATAAGTGAGCTAATATTAAGCAATATAAAAAAGAATACTGTCTAATGTACAAATATATAACTTATGATGTCCACACCATCGCAGGAAATGGTTCTGCCTCATGTAACAAATGCACAGTCTCTGTACTGCGCCTATAATTAATGTGATTCGACAGCCAGGAGAGGAAAAATGACATTCACATTGTAGGTATTTAGCTGATGATATTATGCGCAGTGAATTACAATGAACAGGTAAGGGATTTGCATTTTTTCCCTCGGGGTATTTCGGGATGTTCTGGTGGTGTGACACCCGTTTAAGCCAGAGTTCACCATTTTCCGGCTAAAGCGTCCATGTCGGGTGGTTGGAAGGAGTCAGCGTTTTGATTTAAGGGGCTGCGAGCCAAAAAAAAAAAAAAAAAAAAAAAAAAGTAGATACCCACCGTTCATTCAGTCGTAGCCCTTTCCTACGAGCGCCAAACAAACACAGGGGCTTCCCACAGCATCTTTACACAGTCCCGATGAATAATGCAAAGTCATTAAGCCTATGCGTCACACTACCTTCTCTCGGAATGCTAATCAACCTGACGGCAAAATATTAGAGTCCCATGTACCTTACGTGAACTCTTATCTTAACCCTCGCACACCGCGCGGCTGTAAACATGAACGGGTTGTTTATACAAATTTCACATCACCCTTAGCATTCTGAAAATGCCACTCTGAGGGGCCCCCGATGCCAACTGCCAACACGCCCAGGGTCCCCGATGCCTTCCGTAACGTTTTAGGACAAACCCTTATCAGTCCGGCACAAACACTTCTGTTGAGTAAACATGTTTACAAAGTTATGATCTCTGATGAAATATGCTATCCTGATTTCCCACTACTGGTAAACATGTTTTCTCACCTAAGACATTTCACACTTTTCCTCAGTTCCCTGCTACGTAAACACATCCAGTTCATTTTGGGGTGAGTGGAGATTTATATGGCACCAATCCACTATCGCCCGATAGTTGCCTGGCAGCATGGCCCCGGTGTTATATCAACAGATGTCAGATTGTATAGGCGTCATAGTTAGGGTAGGAGAAAAGCACACTCTGCTCTCTTCAAAACTGGGAGTGTCGTACTTGACCTTGTCCATTCCAATTACAGCAGCCCTGCAGCCACCATCAGGCAGTGTGTCTATTGTCATCGACTTGATAAGACCGTAATGTGCACAGTGTAAACCCGCAGACACACTGGAGGGAAGGCTGTCGTATAGGCTCCATACCGTACAGTACACATACAATGACACCGCATTATGTTCTGTAATACGAACATCTCTCAAATGCCTCGGCAGTGTACTAGTTTATTGTACAAACAACCTTGGAGAAAACAAAAGTGAAGGCTGGAGGATTTTTTTTCTTTTTTTTTTCTGTGGTCTATCTCTCAATCACACAGGCAATCAAGAGGTATATAGCCGGCCGAGGGAAATGGTGGTGATGACAGAGACAGCCCCAAGCTGGAGGAGCCCGCAGAAAGTCCGGCTTAATCGCCTCTGTTGTGGTTTAAGGTGCTCTGTTCCCATGAGGACATTCTGTCAGAGAGCCCGCCGTTCTGAGCACAATCCTACGAGCGGGACATCTCGTGGTATTACGGACCTACACCTTAGCTGCCAAATGCACACCGTTCGGTCTATTTGAGCAATCTTAGAGGTGATGAGTAATGCAGGTTATTATCAAAATGGCAAATTCAGACGTGGCTTGCCGCTTCGCATTATTCACGAGCGTTGAAAAGACACTCCGCTCGGGCGGTTCCTCGGGCGGCTAACCCGACTTGTTTTAGACCCTATCGAATCGAAATACTCCCCATCTGATCGCCGTGACTTTCGTGCAGCCCCGGCCAAGCAAAACAGCGGCGGCCATTCATTTGCTAAACGTAGCATTGGTCACATTTTAATCGGCCTTTCCATTCAAGAGAATGCACCGCTCAAATGAGAGACGTCGCCCGGCCTTGGAGGATGAATTTTAATTAAGGTGTACTGAAAACTCAAAAAAGGTCATCACTCACTCTCATCTAATCACACGCCTCTCAGACGCTTTCAAAAGGTGAAAACATTCCTGCCATTCTGACAAACTCGCTTTTTCAAATCTGCATTTCAATTAAATGTCTGCGGTTCAGTGGCCACATGCATGTAATTAATTAGGCCTGAACGAATGCAACGCATTATTTAATAGCTGAGCTCATAATTAACTGACGAACAGATCAAATGTCTTCCTGGAGGCTCCACCGACACCTCCCTTATCTTGGACGGCCCAACGGGGTGGCGATACTGTACAGTCACACGCCGAATAAAGGGATTTGGTTTGTTTGTAGTCTGAGATTCCCCAAAGCATCCAACTTTAATTCTATGGCAAGGAAATGGACAGAGATAATCTTAGCAGAAATCAAAAATCAAAGTAGCACCTCGATATTGATATTGGGACAATATTACAGGGATGACTGTGCATCAAAATGGCCCTCAACTCCGAGCAAAGCAGGCGCGTCGCTTGAGGAGATAACAGTTATTGTTAGAAAACGCTGATGCGATTCAGAGCAGTTTCATGTCAGAAAACGCTGATGTGTTTTGACAACAGTCTGGTGTCGAAACGTGTTATCTCTGTGAGCGGTTCGCTGGGAGACGGAGGCTCTTTTGTTACACGTTTGTGATTCGTTAGAGCTACAATTACTTAGAGCGCTGCTTTCACTTTTCACACTGAAGATTCGAGACGCACGATTCAAAAATGTGTATCGTCCATGATGGAGATTTGTCTTACGGAAACGGTCTCGCATAATAATACATAAAAACGACACACAAACAACATTAAGTGAAACAACCCAATAAAAAAGCAACTTCTGATAATACTAACTGATCACTTTAAAATGATAGGGATGGCTACTGGTGCTTTTATACAGTAAGACATTTACACACAAGATAAGATTTTTGGAGGAGGCAAGTACTAGAACAGCTTATGCCATGTCACCATATTACAATATAGAGCAGGGCTATTCAATTTCAAGAGCAAGGGGCCAAATATGAAAATCACTGGGGGGCACATACAATATTTAATCAATTAATGGCTATAAATAACTGAGGATAGTGTTCATTAGTATATTACTATATGGAATAAACTAGTCACATGCAATAACAGCAGCATACGGTCTCTGTTTCTGACTCTTCTGTGTGGTTCGTGCTATCATCGCTCTCTTGTTGCGTGCAAAAGCGACCGAAAGCCACTTGACTTCGCTGAAAAGATGTTAGTGTCCTCCTCCGTTCCTCCGAGCCTCCGGGAAAACTGGCAGCAAGCGAGTCGTGACTTGTCTCGTAATGCCGCCTTCATCACAGCGATGCATTCGTGGCACAATAACCACACCGGCTCAGTATTGGCTGCGGCTGATAAAGTAAAGCAAATAAATACTAGTCAGTCCATTCACTCTGGAACTGGCAATTTTCCGCATTCAACTTTATGCTTCTTTGGCAGAGACGTTTTGAAATTGTTAGCTTGTCATTTGCTTGGCTATACCGAGGCCGCGCTGCAAGGACAGCCGACGCAGCCGACGTGTAACATAACATAAAGATATATCCGAGACATACAGGTAGGGGCTCAGATGTGTCAAAGAAGCTCAGCATTGATACATAATGCATCTATGGTTCAGGGATATGTACCTGATTTACAGGTAGAAAAACATAAAAGGGGCCGTATCCAGCCCACGGGCCGCTCGTTGAATAGACCTGATATATAGTCTTAGATTATGATATCAAAAAATAGCAATGCATCACCTTGCCCTAAATCTTATCGTTTTACCCTGCATTGATCCAGAGGGGGTTGCTGGGTACACAACATGCTCCATGCAGGTGTGCCGCCAGTGAATGCAGCATCCGTGTGTTTAGCGAACGCAGCCCG
>OMLB01018096.1:0-23922 GCA_900302555.1 Myripristis jacobus | reverse complement strand
ACAATCTCTCTCTCTCTCTCTCTCTCTCTCCCTCTCTCTCTCTCTCTCTCTCTCTCACACACACACACACACACACAACACACTTATTGCTTAACTTGTGAGGACTTTTAATTCCACACCAAAAGGTGTTCCCTTGTTTCCAGTGTTTTCTGTCAGTGGTGTCAGCATCCTGAAACAAAGCTTGAGCCCTACAAACTTCTCCCTGCTCTCCATCTTCTTTTCCTCTTCTTCCTCTTCTTCTTCTTCTTTTTACTCTTCTTCTCTTCCTCCTCCTCCTGGCCTGCAGGTGCTCATAGAGAGAGATTGGGTTTCCTTCGGGCACAAGTTTTCACACAGGTCAGTAACTGTGGAGACAAATTAGAGTCTTAAGTATTTTAATTTTATTGAAACATGTTCATGATTGTTTTAACCCTCCTATTATGTTTGGGGTCAATTTGACCCCAGCCAATGTTTAACGTCTCTAAATGAATGATTAACATCATTTTTTTTGCTTCATATTTAATGAGTGTTCTTAATGTAATGGGCACTACCGGGTAAAGATGAAATCGACATGATGATATGTTTTCAATGTCCTGTACAGACTTTATATGCATCGGTTATAAATAACAAAAATCTGTACTTAGAAATAATATAAAGCCATTAAAACACCAAAAATTAATATTTCTTTCCAGTTTTAGGTCAATCAGTGAGATTTTATGGTGATTTGCATATTTGTCTATAGTTGCGTAATAGGAATACTGGATGTATAAGTGGGGGTGGGGGGAAGTTATGTTTTATTTAAAGGGCTATTTAGGAAATCAACAAAAAACATAAAGCACCTGACACATAAACTTTGGTAACAATTTTAGTTGATCCCAAACATAAAAGATGTTCAAAAATGGAAACATAACAGGAGGGTTAAGATTTTGACTATTGAATTACCAATTTCAAGGTGAAATAAAATCATATGAATATTCTGTATTCTTATGTGTGATTGTGTATAAAAGATTTGATCCAAATAAATTCAAGGAAGAAAAAAGATACGTTTTCCTAATTGCTCAGATGCACAGATTTTGTGAACAGTTGGAAAAATCATTTCAGTCTAACTGCATATAAGGTATTTGACATAGAGAGTGAGTTTCTGAGAGTTTGAATGCAGCTTTGTGTGTGATTCGGTCCAACACACACAACCTCAGTTACATTTGTGAGAACACAGGAAGTTTTGACTTTTTTGACATGGCAGTTGATTAACCAGTGGAGATGAATGGATTAGCAGCTTAATTATCGATGTGGACAGTGTGTGTAAGACAGACCAGCCTTGTCAAAGCTGTCCTGCTCCCTTGGACTTCTTGCTTTACTGGCTGGAGGCTCAGATCAGGAACAAGTGACACCTGAACACTGCATTCACCAGGAAAAAAATCCTCTCCAGAGGTTCAAGTAGAAAAATGTCACCATGCTCAAATGAAAAGTGCTCTCAAGTGCTCAGTGAGATTTAAAATGACAAACATTTCAATCATGGGATCATCATCGGAGTCGTGTCAAATAAACAACCAAAAAAACGTCACTGTTTGGAGTGAATTTTTGGGCTCACTTTCACCCAACATGCAGAAAGATTTGAAGTGAGAAACAACTGGTTGGCTCTGAATGGAGGAGAACAAATGGCTGTGAATGTGGGTTGGACAGACAGAAAGTAGAGAAATAGGTTTTAAAGTCAGCATATTTAGGTCAAAACAATATTTTAGGTTCTTCCCGACCCTGCTCCATAACCGAGAGCTGTCGTCTTCTCCAGAGACACAGCCATTATAATGATCACCCAAAGGATCAGTTCAAGAGTTTTCTCAGAGTTACTCCTCAGTTCTCAGACAGTCCAATAAATTGTGTTCAAACTCTTTCCTGAAGCCAGAGAAAAGAGACTCAGCCTTGTAATGTCTTGAGCTAGAAAGTAAAGAGTGGCTCCAGGTGACTGGGAGATTATTCAAAGGGATTTACTGGGGATAAGGGGACATTTTCTGATTTTTTTTTTTTTTTTGCTGTATAATCATATGAATTGTGAACCTTGTAAAAATGTCTTGAAAGGGAAATATGTGCAATTTGAAAGAGGGACATCTACTTGCGTGTGTGCGTGAGTGTGAGAGAGTGTGTGTAACAGACAGTAAAGCGAGTGAGGGCTACAGTTTCCACTCTGTCCCGGTCCCGCAGGTACGGCCATCTGGACGGGGACCCTAAAGAAGTGTCTCCGGTCATCGACCAGTTCCTGGAGTGTGTCTGGCAGCTGTCGGAGCAGTTCCCATGTGCCTTCGAGTTCAACGAGCGCTTCCTCATCGCCATACACACACACGTGTACTCCTGTCAGTACGGGACTTTCCTGGGCAACTGCCAGAAGGAACGCAGGGATATAAAGTAGGGCGTTTACACACACACACACACACACACACACACATGCACACAGACATTGGACTAACCAAAGACAACAAATATTAATTTCAAGGTGTGCACACTTTAATACATTAGAAATGAGCAGCCGTTCACTTTTTGTCTGTCCAAATGTAAATGAAAAAGTCTGATTTAACGGGTCAGGGTTAGTTTTAATGAGCTTTCATAGTTTTTCAGGCATCAACACACTGAAAAGAAGAGAATTTGAAATGCTGTGTACACTTTTGATGTCTGAAGTATAAAAAACACACTCGTATGCACACACGCACACAGGACTTATAGTCCATAAACATAACTCTCCATTTCTTAAACATCATATCACCTTGAAGCTGCACTCGGCAACTGGCCTTCCCTGAATAGATAAATGTTTGAAATACACAAACTGTGTGCAGTTCACTGGCTGCTTCATATTGAAAGAAACCAGAGAGGCAAAAGATCTAATGCTGGAGAGCTCAGCTTCCTCTGGAGGGAGAGCTGCTCCCCCCTGTTCAGGAGACAGATGAGGTTTCACTCAGATTCATCACAGAACATTTTCTGCCAATGTCTATATTACTGACACCGGAATTTAATTTGTGTAGCCATGAGGTTTGTGGTGATGATACATTGTTCTCTGTCGCAGCATCACTTTGGATTCAGGTGGATAAAAAGGGCAGATTTTTACATAAACTTGCTGCCTGGTGTAGCTTTGAGCCCCAACTCTGAAGTAGTGTCTTTTAAATGATGCGGTCATTTTTATTTACTGCTTACGACAAACCATTTTGGAAGAATAGCTGACATGAGACTGAAGTGTGTGTGTGTGTGTGTGTGTTGTTGTTGTTGTTGTTGTTGTTGCTGACGGCAGGCTGCGGGAGCGGAGTCACTCTGTGTGGAGTCAGCTGTGGAAGGACAGAGCTGAGTACAGCAACCCTCTGTACAAGGCTGAGCAGAGCCAGAGCCAGGGCGTCCTGAGACCCAACACCACCCCCTACTGCTTTAAGTGAGCTAGTACACCATTCTCACACGCACACACACACACACACACACACACACACACTGACACAGAGAGAGAGAGAGAGAGAGGGCAGGTGAGGCTGTGCTGACACTACACAACTTTAAAAGCCTAACACATTATAAAAACACTGGGCATTTTCCACTGGACTTATCACACTCGTACGACTGGGTTGACAGACTTGCCACTTTCAGCTTACAGCTGAGCCAAACTCACGACGTGTCGGGAAAAACCAACACAGAGGGCAAAATATATTGCAGCTTTTGCAATTTCCTTTGTGCTATGCTGTAAAAAAGAGACTAGATTCCAGTTCTGAAATTCAAATGTGTTTGATATGATCGTAGTGACTCTGACTTTGAAACGTTATCCCTGTTAACATCTGCTACTAATCTTCTAACTGCTTATATCTCTGCTGGATGTCTTACAGGTCTTTAACAATTAGAATGCATTATATAGCAGTTGTGTGAGGTCTTGTTTTTTCAGCATGTAAAGAGAGGTTTCTTTCACCCTCATCCCCACTCCTAATAACCCAGAGCAGGTTCTGCAGTTGGTCAGCTTTTTTTTTATACTGTACAGTATTTGCTTAGCCAAACACAATTTCACTCAATGTCCTTTAACAATACTGATGAGCTATGTTCAATTAAAAATGAGCTGGTCTGTTTTATTTCTTCATTTTGGTTTTTACATTTGTCTTACATTCAGTTCCAAACAGCATTAAATGTCTTAAAAAATATTAAATTTAACTTGCAGAAGCTGGCCAATGCACTGTTCTCGTGATGTTTTTATGGATCTTACTCTCCAGAAAGCCAAGGGGTTCATGTGATTGTCATCAGTGTCAGCAGTGCCAGCAAAAACCTTTCTTCTTGTTGACTAATTCCTCCGTCTTTCCCCACTCCGCCCTCCTCTCTCGCTGGTCTCCAGAATGTGGAAGGGTCTGTACAACCACGTCGAGAAGTCGGCCACTCCTCGCCAGTCGCCCGCCGACTTCCTGTCCGCCGTGAGGGAGGAGTCCCAGCAGCTGGAGGAGGAGCTGACCAATCACCAGGAGGTACCGCCAGGAGGAACCGCCCACCACCACCCGGGCTCCAGACAAGGCATACAACACACAGACACCCCTCGCCCCCCCCAACAGCACACCACCACAACCCCAACGTCCACAGCTCAACGCTCCAATAGGAAGCCTTCTTTTAGACAGAGCCCAGAGCTCAGATGGGCTTGAATGCCGGGAGTCACACATTCATACAGTGACTGGAGCTCTGAAACACATTTATGAAAGAAGGCTGATGCTTTGTTCTTCACGCATGCCTCATTTAAGAGAGCTGACAAAAACAAAACAAGAGGAAATCTCTGGAGGCGGTGGAGAAGCTAAATTCAAGTGTAGCTTTTTGAAGTTTAGTCTTTTGTTTGTATGCAGGGTTGCCACAGATCCTTAAAAAGTCTTCAAGTAGAATTTCAAAATTTAAGGTCATACAATGTCTTAAAATGCCTTATTTTTACAAAACGTAGTATTAAACTTTAAGCTGATGTCTCAAAACAGCCTGTCTCTCAAAAAAACAAACAAACAGAAAAAACTCCAGAAAAATAGAAATTAAAAATGATCCAGGGCTAACTTAAGTTATTTCAATAGTTTACTCCCTTCCAGTTGTCTTGTGTACCTAATGACAGTTTGTGAGCAACAGCTAAATGGGGAAGTGTAAATTTAACCTTGAGCCGACGTGATCTGCAGCACTAGTGTTGTTGACTGAAGTGTGAATGGTAAACATCTCTCCTAAGCCCACTAAAATCTGTTTTCAATGATTCAGTGATTTAATGTTGCAATTTAATGTGCAAAGTATATGTAAAAAAGTACATGTATCATTTAGTATTTTTTGTGATCTTGAGAAAGTCTTAAAAAGTCTTATATTTGGTGTGTAAAAGCGTGCGGCAGCCCTGGTGTAGTTAATGATGGCATCTGCTCGCTGTTTTAGTCAGAAAAGGAAAGAGGGGAGCTGCATTATTTTATTTTGAAGAGGCTCTCGTGCTCTGATCAGATTCTCTGCTGTGACCAAAAGCTGACAGATTCGACTGCTCAGACCTTTTTCACGTCAAAGTTGTTGAGATCAGATGTTGCAGAGACAGTTTTACATTGAATTCAGATTCTACATGAGTGCAGCTGATAATGCTGTATTTATTTTGAGGGGAGCTTTGCTTCAGTTCACCCGGCATGCAGAGCTTCCCCAGCAGTGCCAGTCAGGACTCATCAGACTGAGGACTAAATACATCTGACTCATTTGAACGGCTTCAGATTGCAGATTTTTAAGAACCAAACTGCTTGATATCCAAATTCAAGTTCAAAGATGCCAGTTGAATGTCAGACTATCATGTAGAGGTTTACTGTTTTGTGTCTCAGAGAGCCGGTGTCCAACTGGAGCGTTGATCAGCGGTGACAGTCTGTCAATCATCCACAATCCCCGCCTCCGACCCTCATGCACAACACACACTGAGAACGTTTGGAAATATTACTGATGATGCTCTAAATGAAAGCCCTGTTGGCTGGTTATGAGACGTAATGTAATCATCCCTGTCCTCCTCCCTGCAGAGGATAGCAGCCCTGACCGGGAAGCCAATCACGTGGGAGAAGATCGCGGTTCCGAGGAGGAGGATTAGCCAGTTGCGTCCCAGGTACTGCGGGCCGGACCCGCCCACCACTTACACGTACCCGATCACCAGCCCCGCACAGGACTACGGTCTCACCCTCGCCGCCGCGTCGGCCAGTCAGAAGGCGGCGACGGACGACCCTGCTCTCACCCTGCCTTTAGGACCGCCCGTCCAGGTCAAAGGTCACGACCCCGATGACCTCTCCACCTGCAGCGACCTGGAGTCGGGCGTGGCCGACCTCAGCAGCCGCTCGTCTAGCGGCGGGGACGACAGCAAGGACCCCGACCCCGAAGAGGCCGTCCTCACCACCGCCTGACTGCAGACGGAGCCCCGCCCCCTGGCCCGAGGACCTGAGGGAGGCCGGCAGAGGAAACACACCCACTCACATTCCCAAAAGCGACGGTGACTCTGAGAACCACACGGAGGGGACGTGAAAGCACACCGCAGATTTAAAGACTCATGGACCGATTGATTTCACAGTGGAGTGGCAGTTGGATTTTAACCCGTTTCCTGGCACACACTCTTCATCGCAGAACAACTGTAGTTCGTCTCTCCCCTCGGTCTAAAGGGAGTTTTAGTATTTTAGCGAGGAACCCGACTGTGTTTTGCCTTTTGAGGAGGCAAAAGAAGCATGCAGCTGCTGGAATACTTCCTGTGTCTTTACCTTACATTTTATATTTTGTATTGTTTGTTTTTTTTTGTTGGTTTTTTGTATTTTGAGTTTTTGTTGCACAAAGCCAAATGGGCTGCATTTTATAGTGGATGCTTTTTTTGTTTGTTTGTTTGTCTGTTTGTTTGTTTTTTAAGTTTGGCTCAGTTAGTTTGTGGTCTGTCCTGTGGAGGAAAAACAAGGCGGACAAGTGTCACACAGTACAGATACAATGACAATCTGATGTTTTTTTTTAGTTTTACATTTTTAGTCAGTGCATGCATCTCAGTGGCTGAGTTTTAGCCAAAGCAAATCTTAAATGGATATGTGAGATGTTGAGATATCAGCAGGCTTCCCAAATTTACATTTTCAACTAGACCATAAACACACATCCATCAGAAAAGAAAAGTCTGTATGATATGTCCTTACTTATTTTGAAGCAAAAAAACTTCTGCAGCATTGTGGAAGATTTATGGATATTTCCATTGAATCTTTTCAATTCTATAGATTATATTTTGCACAAAAGTTAGAGGATGGAAGCCACTACTCTGAACGATGATGACGCTGTCCAGTCCTAGTTTTTCCTCCCAGGTCTTCAGTTGATTCAAGACGAGGCGGGAGCTCAGAGCTTCAAGCCAGAGGGAAAAAACACACGCAGCGGTGAAGCAAACAGCTCTCAGTTGTCTTGAACGCACTTTATTTGAATCATCTTTACACCTGTGAGCAGCAGACGTGTGCGCTCACACTCACCTGCTCGCTTCACTGTAATGGAGAGAGTTTACACCGAAAACTGATCAATGAAAACATACCTCCTGTTTTTTTCCTCTTGGCGTTTAGCTGCTTTTCCACAGCGCGGCCAGTAAAACCAAATCATGATGTTCACAACGGGGAATTAAAAGCACTGGCCACTAATTTGACACTACAGCCCAGCAAGAAAATCAGTAGAAACTGAGCAAGAGTTAAAGAAGGTCCCTGATGTCTCCAGTGAGTCTGACCCAAACTTTAATCTCTGAAGAAATGTGACCACAGAGCTGCTGCTGAAGAAATTTTTAAATGTTGTATCATGTAGTCTGAACACTGGGGAGCCCACGAGCCTGCAGCCTGAAGCAGAGCCGGAAATGTGAGTCGACCGGGCTGGCACAGTCGCCGCACCAGCCAGAATATGAATGGGAGCAGAGCAGATGATGTAGAGGTGACAGTCTAATAATCCTTGCTAATCCAGTGCTCAAAATCCCCGCTTCCTCTCTGAGCTGAACTTCAATGAAGCCTCGTTCTCGGCTGCATCTAGTCTTAAACCTCTTTTTCTCTCGAAACTTATCCTGGTCGTTTCCCAAGCCGTGTCTCTCTGTAAAACAAAACCCACCACTGACGGGTCTTAGACTGTTTTTAAACTTCAGTCACTCGCAGCACCATTTTGTTTTCAGGAGTTACAGAATATCGGCAAACGTTTTTATTAAGTAGATTCCCAACGGTATGTCAGGTAGAGAAAAATGAATAAATTTGTTTTACAGTCTGAATGCAGTGTTTTAACAGAGGCCAATCAGCTGAGGCGGTGTGGAGTTTTGGTCATCTTTCAGAAATTAACCCGAGCAAAATGTGAACAAATGCATTCCTGTTTACAGTGAGGCTAAAATCTTCTCTTTATGTGTGTGTGTGCAATACATTGTTTCCAAAGCCATTTAGGTTTTCTTTCATGTTTCAGTGTGCGGTCCTACATTTGAAAAGGGCCTCATGTACTCAGTTTTCTACGCTGGTGAAACGAGTTTTATCCAGCTGAATTCTACAGATGGGGAAGCGTTTGGCTGCAGTCCTGTGCAGTTTAGCAGAGGAGTCCCATCACTGCACCGACTGTCCCCTGTCCAACATGAATGGTGTGTCCTCTCAGGTGGCCTTTAACATTCCCATTCCCAGTCTGATGAATTCAGAGAAACAGTGGCTCCATACAAGCTGAAATGTTTTTTTCGTTCCAACGCTTCAGTTCGTTTCACACTGTTTGAAGGAACCAGTCTCAGTCTAGATGAGTCTAGACTTTTTAACAAGCACATGGTGTGTCTGGCGGCGCGGCGTGAGAGCTGACCGCTGTCACGTTGTGAGGATTCAGAGCCTCTGAACAAACATCAGCCTCCACAGATAAACCAATGCACAGCCACACAGTTTGGTGCGCTCTGGCTGCAGGTGGAAAGTTAGTCAACTCCACCTGACGCCTCAGCAAGTCACCAGCCGCTGTAAAATAATTCAGGTGGGTAGTGTATTTTGGACCAATTTACACGCTGACTTGGAGACTTTTTTCCAAGTTGTGTTCAGTAGAAGTCCAATAAACCACTGGAGTGTTTAGTTCCTGCCTGGACACACGCCCTCCCTGTGACTGGTTGAAAAAGAACCAGAATTTTAATTCTCTGAGACCAAATCAGATGTAATGTGCACATCTGGCACGCTAAACACAGAGTGCAGGCAACTCACTGCTGACGAGTTTCATCTCACCACCGATATTAAGGTTCATTATAGAGATGACATCTTTGATGGACAGGTTATTTATGATTACATGACATCTTCTAACACTCAGCTGGGATGATTTGTGTGGGTCGAAGTAGGCAGGAATCCAGCTGTTGGCACAGGTTTTTACACGCGGCCCCATTTTGAAGAAGAAAAGCAGGAGGTGGGAATCATTTAGTTTCTAGTCATTCCTGTTGCCCACAGCGGATGTTGGGAACAATGTGCAGATGTACAATTTTGCCTTCTTTTTATTTCCATTGTTCTAACTGCCCGCTTCACGAGTGGATGAACTTTATTGATGCACTGAATTTGAAAAACTGGGATGTTTGATACCTCTTGCAGGTTCACTGATGTAAAAAAAAAAAACAACAAAAAACAAGCTGACAAATTCAAGTATCCCAGTGTGAGGCTGTGAGGGCGACGGCCTCTCCCTCTGACCTGTTATCTGTCACTGTAGCCTGTGGTGTGTATGTGCTCTGTATCCATTGATGTAAATGAACTATCAATAAATGCACTGTTAAAGGGAAACAACAGTCACGTTGATACTGAGTCGAGTGTGTTCACGTCACAAATTCACAAGAAAAAAAAAACAAAACCGAAAATTGTTACAAATATATAACAGCAATCTGATGAAGTAACAAGGAAATCCTGGTGATTTTAGCCCAGGATCACAATATCATCATGAGCATCTGCACTTGGGCTGTGACAGAGGAAAACAATTTTGTGATTCTGGGCTGAGGTTTTTTTTTTTAACTCCGAAATTCTGACTTTTCCTCAGATTACCCCTCTCGCCCAGCTCCGTGGTGTTGTTTTTTTCCTCCCAAAAAGGGCCCTAATACACTTTTGCAGCAAGGCAAAGACAATTTGAGTACATAAAAAAAACACAAAGAGGTTTATTCTAAACGCTTTATTACCCTAACAAATTAAATAAGAACATATAATACAAGGTGTCTGAGTCTTTGATTACAATAAAGCCTATTATTAACATTATTTAAATACAGTATCCAACGTCGTTGAGTATTTCTGCAGCGTTTTAACACAACACTCCTCAACATCATCCCAAATTCAGTGATACTCATCAAAAAAAGTTCAAGTCCATGTGGGTGTCAGAAAACAATTTGTTATGGTCATCACCATCATCATCATGGTGGTCAACATCGTGAAGTGAAAAATACTTAAGGTTGTGTTCAAGATTTCATGAAGTGGGAAATTTGACCGACACCACAACCACCACCCGGCCAGGCAGATCACGTCTCTGTTTTTTGGTCACTTCTTCCCCAGATCGCAGGTATTGGACTGACTGTGTCAGTAACTGATTTGACACTGCCGGGCCCAGGATAAATGAAACCAGATACCTCTGAGTTAGCATCCTGGGACAACGTTCCCAGTGTAAACAGGACCTTCAGGGGGCAGCGAATGACTTTTTGTCCAATCAAACAGATCAGTTTAATCACAAGATGAGTGCTAACACAGAGTTTCCTCTGTGAGAGCCGGCTGGGACAATAAAACGAGGACTGGACAGCGATGCTAGAGATGGGAAGCAACGAAACACAAAACCAGGGTTAAAGATGACTTTACAGTGACATTTATTTCTCTGCTCTGCATTAAAAAAAGTCTGCAGGACTGCTGGGACACCATCCTACACATTGCCGTCCAGTCCCTGTTTTATCTGCCGGGCGCAGGTGCTGCTCTCATTGA
This sequence comes from Myripristis jacobus, assembly GCA_900302555.1. NCBI lineage: Eukaryota > Metazoa > Chordata > Actinopteri > Holocentriformes > Holocentridae > Myripristis > Myripristis jacobus. The sequence continues at coordinate 13,045 of OMLB01018096.1, read as the reverse complement.
GTTAAAGTGAGTTTAAGCCGATGAAGAAAAACAAGGAGGGATGGAGGCTGTCGTCACTGTCAGGAGTTGAGAACTGGAGGGAGAGCATGTGCACAGGAGAAATCATCCACCATCATGATCGATTTTTAATAACAAAACGTGTTGCTCGTTCTGCCAGTTCTGTCCTCCTGCTGTGACTCTGCAGCTTCTCCATCCATCTGGTTCTCCTATAATCAAGCTTCATAAATAAAAGGCTTTTTTTTTTGTTTTTAATCCGGATGTGGGCACAACGGGCTTCTGTCGTCGTCATCGTCTTCCTCCTCATGAAAATCCTCATCGCTGACTTAGTGTGCTTCTCGTCATCTCTCTAACGTCTTAACCTTTGAGTTGGCAGCTGCTGGCAGAGGAAACTGCAAACCTAAAGGTGAAAAATATTGAGAAATAGAATCAGCTGCACAGTATGACAAATCTGTTTCCTGACTGTAACAGAGTGAAGTTTCGTCACCATGTGGAACCAAAACGACGCTGAGGGTTTCACAACCTGCAGCCTGTCAGCTGACCTCCACCAGCTGGGCTGAGTGTGTGTGTGTGTGCGCGCGTGTGTGTGTGTGTGTACCTTTTCTACCTTGTGATCTAGTGGCTGGTAGGAAACTGTCCATGTGTGTTGATGGACTGCTGTAGCTTCTCCTCTTTGGCCCTTCTGCTGTGGCAGAGCTGTGGAGTGACACAGAAAGATCAGATCAGTTTTTTTTTTTTTCTGAAAACACAACTTGTGACAAAAAGTTACAGCATTACAACATGATCTTAGAACATTATTGCACAAACAGAGCTTGCACTATTTGGCTTTGTTTTTTTTGTGTGTTTTTTTTTCTTTCCCCAAAACCACCAGTGGCTTTTTTGGGCAGCAGTTACGAGGTCGATGAGCCGCTTTGGACGAAGCTTTAAAATAAACCTCGCCTCTGCTGCTGCGCTCCTCTCTTCCTCACCTATCTCCTCTCATCCTGTTTGCTCTACTTCCTTCCCTTTGTCCTACCACCATGGCTCTGCGATAATAACAGTTACAAGAATAATAATTCATAAATTATTAACATTTAATTAAATTGTTAATGTTAATTTATACCCAAATAAAAAATTAGCCTGAGGACCCAAAGTAACACAGTGTTGGCTTCAGTCAGTATGATTTAAGAAGAATCTACTTAAAGAGGGTAAAGACGAATATGAAAAATAAATAATGAAGGACAAGGATATGACATTATTTTATTTATTTCTCCTATTTTGAATAACCTGTCTTTTTGTAATCAAATATATTTTGGTAATCATTTATGTATTGTGTTCCTTGGCTTTTGTCATGTGACTACTGTGAAAGGTAAGGCGGGTGGGCACAACAAGGTCACTTACATAAATTTATACACTTAACAGTGTTTTCTATCATTTATGTGACTATGGAGTCAGAAATAAAATTGACACTGTTATATATCTGAGTCTAATGTTACTTTATTTGATTTTCGCTAACATAGACACAATCTGAGAAGAGATGGAAAAGACGACGGTGCTGCTGGCTGCCTGACTCACAGTCTCAACCCAACGATTTCCCAAACCACTTGGAAACCATCTTTGGATTTGGGAGATTATTTTGAAAGTATTTTTGGCACGAGGAGCTGTGATGTGACGGTGGCGGCCTGGCAGGGGAACCAGTCTCTTCTCAGAGGAAAGAACTAACAACAAGAATGACTGGATTTAAGACATCATTTATATTAATATTAAATTCTATATTTTATAATATATTAAATTCATTATTTAGCACAACTGATATTGTATTAGACTGAGGCAAATTTCTTAGGCCTCAAGCAATTTCCAAATTCTAGCACCTGATGTTAGAACCAAACTGAATAAAAACACAGATTATCTTATTGTAGGCTTAGTAAATGATGATGATGCAATGATGCAAATCCATGTGACACATTAATTAATAAAAGGCCATCATATAATTGGAAATATGGCACAGCTGTTAGGCCTATTAGATCTATGTTATTTCTCCTGAGGCCAAAAGAATTTCACCCAGCGTTACACAGGATCATTCCCAGTCCCACTATACTAGATCACAGGACAAAACTGACAGAAACACTGATAAAATCTTAACAAAACCCATTCTGTGGGCTTCAGACACACACCACAGCTGTCTTACACACTCTGCGCCTCAGTGACACCAAAATGGACAAAGTGGATTCTCACCGTTCGCTTCTCCATGAAGCTGGTCAGGAAGTCGTCGATCTCTGTGCGTCCCTCCAGGAAGTTCTCGGCGGTCTCCTCCGACTCCTCCTCCGCCTGGTGGGCCGCCACCTTCAGCCGAGCCTGAAGAGCGCTGAGACTGCAGCTCTGAGAGAGAGAGAGAGAGAGAAAGAGAGGGAGAGAGAGAGAGAGAGAGAGAGAGAGAGAGGTGACAAGTCATTAGGAGCTTGTTATCTTTAGAAAAAGGAAATTGGTATTACATTTAATTCATGATGACTAATTAAGGGTACGTGTGTGTGTGTGTGTATGGGCAGTATACAGTACATCAGTGTTGTGACAGTACCTGAGATTTTGGATAATATACAACAAGTACAATGAGTTGTAGTCTCTTCCTGGTTTTAAGGTTGCATTACAGTAAAAGGACACAATTTTCTGAACTTAGACTGTTCAAGCCGCTCTGTTATTTGCCCCTATCTGTTACATACACATGTGCCACTTTATTAGGTCCACCCGCACAATCAAATACAACCCAACTGTTCTGCCATAAGGTTTCCTTTTCTGCTGCTGATAATGCTCAGGTTTTCTTTGTGTCACAGTAATAGAGGTGTTCATTCACTTCTATGTTTGGCATGGGTTAGGCTTAGGGTTAAAAACTGAACATTATAAACTTTGTGAAAAGGTAGAAATTATGGCAGAGCTGTTGCACTGAACTGCATTAGACTGTACAGGTGGACCTAATAAAGTGGCCACTGAGTTTACACGTGCTCTGTGTTTCTCTGTCTGTGCAGTCCTATATATTTGCAAATAAAGAAAGCTAAAACTAAAATGAAACTGATCAATAATACACAGCTCATCTATGGGAAGCCCTTAAACTCATACTTATTTCAATTTTGATCAGATTCCACATGACGAGGCATGAGTGTGTGCAATAAATTATCAGCATTAATCTGGGGTTCAGAGGGAAGATTCACATCCAGCATTTTTGGAATCTGAGGTCTGGAGCGTTTCCTCCTTTAGCTCAGTTCACCATACAACCATTTTCACATCGAAATGCCTGAAACAGTGACTCAGTCCATTAAGAGAAGCCTGGTGCAGATCATCAGGAGTGAGAACAACATGTGAACAAACTAGAGGAAACCAGAGCCACGTGGTTTTGGTTGGAAGGAAATGGATGTTGACATCTCATACGACATAAACACATGAACTTAGCGCAAACTGCAGTCTGGACTGATGCTCATGTTGCACTAACTGTTTCTGTTAATTTCAGCCAACAGCATCAGCAAGTCCATCATGCTTATCTGGAGTTACAGGGATGGGATTCGAGATTTTTGAAACACTGAGTCTGGTCATTAAATTGGCTATTAAAAACAATTTTTTAATGGCCAAATTCAAGGTCAATAAGATAGTAAATTCCATTAATATTCACTATGATCTGTTTCGATCACAGCATCTCTCTTCAACAACACACAAGTCAACCCTCTGCGTGTGGAGAGTGAAGCCTCTTACCTCACTGAGCTCATGCTGTCTCTGCATCTTTGTCTCAAAGGCCGACTTCATCTGGGTCAGCTGCTCGTACTGTCAACACAACACAGAACATCAGCTGCCACACAATGGCAGGGAAAGTGAATATGTGTTTGTGTGTGTGTGTGTGTGAGAGAGAGAGCAAGAAAGAGAGAGAGATGTGGTGACTTACTTTGTAGAGCATTTCCTGTCTTTTCCCCTCAAGCTGTGGCTCCATCTGAAGGTTTTTCTCTGCGACGGACAAAAATAAGTGCAAACCTTAAGAAAACCCGCTCAGTCGGTTGTAACTCAGTTAATCAGAGTCTTAAATGCAGGACAAGGAGGGAGGTGGGGATGTACTCACTGGCCATGTCCACTATACTTGTGACCAGCTCTTCTTTATCACTGGTGACTTGCTTTAGTTGTGGCAAACTCACAAAGAACTCCAGCAACACGTCTTCCTGTTCAGACATGTCCTTCAGCTGGGACATACTGCGGTTGGACAGACAGGGGGACATGGTTCAGAAAAGAGAGAGAGGCTAATACACTGAGAACAAACAGCAGTTGCAGACAGAGAGTGATGTTTTCATCCTAACACACTGTATAAGCTGCGTGAGCAAAATGTGAGAAACAGCAGCAGAACGCACGCTGCGTGAGTTTTTACCTCAATTCAGAAAGCTCTGGGAAAGACTCAGGAATCTCAGGCATCTTGTACATGTGGCCGTTCAGTCCAGCCTGAGAGGAACAGACAGACAGGGAGAATGGATGGATGGAGGGAGAATGGATCATCATGCGAAATATCTTACATTAATCGATAAGTGGGCTGTGCAGGTTAGCGAGCTTCTAGAAAAACACTCTGTCTAGGTGACAAACAATTGGGTTTGCCGTCTGAAATTACTGTGAGACTCTGAAAGGTCTGAGCTTCAAAAAGCATCAACGTCTCTAGCACACTGTCCATAACAGTATGATGCTGCACGATGGTGGCAAAATTGCCAATTTTTTTGTTTCAGTTTATTTTCTGTTGCTGATTGATGTCTGTTTTTGAAAAATAACATAAAAAGTTAAAGGTCATGCTTTAAAGTACAATGAAATAAAGTCCTGTCTCTCTCTCTAAATCTTGTTATGGTCCTTATTTACACTCTTAAAAGGATGAAATAAAATCACTTAATAACTTTGTGCAGCAACAAACCAAAGGTAAATTATGTCCAGAGTCTGTTCTGGTTAATCAGTGACAGACAATGATTCACTATTAGGAAATAAAACAATAATTTCAGGATTTCAAGCTAATACATTCTTTTCCTCTTTTCTTACTGTCAAGTATTTCTAAAGATAGTCTAAGTCATGTTTCCCAACCTACATCTCCATTTTACCCTTCATTTTTGGTCATGTGATACATATATGGCTCAATAAACAATAAATAATTAACTACCAACATGGTGCATGAAAAATAATCCACTCTTGGTCAACCTCTAGTATGGGAGATAAGTGAATGGTTGTCTTCAACAACAATAAACTATTGAACGCTCACATGAACTCACGCACAAATGATCTGGACCTGGACCTGACATATTTAATGTGTCTTATTTATTTATTTATTTTTAATCAGTTTCTATGTTTTTGTGGCCCTGTTTTTTGTTTATCACCACACCCTTGACTTGACAATAGCTTTTTTAGAGCACTGCAGCTGGGCAACGCACTGATCCATGATGATAGGTTTTTACAAAGTAACATTTCAGAGATATTTGACTGCTCATGCTCTGTGTGTGTGTGTGTGTGTGTGTGTGTGTGTGTGTGTGTTCAATGAACATTCCAATACTGCTTACATGTGTGCATCAATCATTAATTTACCTGTGTTTCTCCAGTGGGTACAGGCAGCGGCAGGTCAGTTATCAGTCCATAAGGGGCTGGAGCTCTAGGGGGCCCGTGGGTGCTGTCAGCCCCTGGGTGAGGTATAGGAGCCGGAGCCGGGGCTGGGGCCGGCGCCGGGGCCTGGCTGGGCCCCATAGGACGTGGACCGTAGTGGAAGCCCTGGGTGGGGTATGGAGCCATGCCTGACGGTTTGTACATACTGCAACGGTAGAGGAGTTGGGGATAAGATTACAGAGTTAGTACAGGGAGAGGAGGACACTGAACAAACTGTTATCCATCATGGATAACCCCGATCACCCTCCCCACCACACACTGGACAGACAGCGGAGCTCCTTCTCCAACAGACTGTCACAGCTCCACTGTCGAAGGGACAGATACAGGAAATCATTCCTGCCACAAGGCATCACACGTGATGTTAACAAACACTCTGTAACTATGTGTTGAAAGGTGCAATACAAATAAAGTTTATTATCATTATATTTATTATTATTGTTAGAGGACATGCTGTGTTGCAGCCAGAGTACAGTGACATGAGCACATCTCTCACAGCTTCAGATGGCCCAGGATTCAGAAAATGACTGATTATGCTGAATGAGACACTGAGTAGAGCTGATTGGTCATGAATGCAGAGGCATCATTCGGCTATTCGACTATGTGTTTCATGTAGGCCTGGGTAATATACCAACATTATATCAATATTGAGACAAATGACTAGATATTGCCTGAGATTTCGGATTTTATTATTTCCTGATTTTAAAGGCTGCATTATAGTGAAAGGACACAATTTATTGTTAATCAAAAGTCTCTTGTGTAAATATCTTGTGAAAGTATCAACAGTCAACCCTTCAATATTGTCACAATACTGAGATTGAGATATTCTCTAACAGATCAAATGATCCTTTGCTTTTTCTATCCTGCTGAGCCTCAGCTTCTCACTATGCCTTGTTTTAGCACATTTTGCTGTTGTGGCATCTTAACAACAGAATATTCCCTCTCTGAGCATTAAAATCCTGTGGCATTTCTGTTAAATATATGTGACATGAGAGCAGACTCACTACGGAAAGCCGGTGGGTCCACTCGACATCAAGGCAGGCGGACTCTTCCAGAACTCGTCCAGCAGACTCTGAATGACCTTACCAAGGTCTGAGTGCATCCCAAACTACAACACACACAAGACAAATACAAGGATGCAGATGAGAAAAAAGACAGAAATAGACAAAGGAATAAAAGGAATTTGAGAACTGAGAAGGAAGAAAAACAAAGAAATGAGCAGAATCACTTCTGTTGTTGCTAGTGGCCAGGGTCTAAAATTAACACTGCTGCCCATGTGCCAATGGCAAAAAAACAAAAATACTGTATCATAGAGGACCAAACATGATGAAACACCATTTCTCAATGAATTGTTGACTCCCTCCATCACTTCGGCTGTTTTGGTGTCTTAACACTGGGGCTGCATCACCATATTTGCACATTAAGCAATTATGGGTGTTTTCATATCTGCCTTGTTTAGTCTGACTGAACTGAGCTCTAGTATGTTTTCCCCCTTGGTGCGGTTCGTTTGAGCAGGTGTGAAACCAGCAATCACACTGAGGTGCGGACCAAACAACCACACCAAGACCCTGTTGAGGAGGTCGTCTGGGCACAATTACAAATTAACATTGGAGTGGTTTGTTTGTGTGTAAACATGAACCAACCAAGATTTGACTCAACTACAGGGAGCACCGTATGTTTTGGGCTGAAGCAGCTCCCGTAGCTCAGGTGCACATTTAGACTAGAAAAGCTATAGAAATGGACCAAATGAAGCAAGGGCTGACACTGGCATTTAGCCCAAATGAGCACTGCGATAATAAAGAAATGCCAAAGCTGCTGATGGTGCTCCAAGCCCACATTGGATATTACGTTGGTCAAATGTGTTGTGCAATCAAATGACAAAGGGGAAAAAAAACATCCCTGAAATAAATAATTATTTCCCCTGCCTTTCAACCCAGCAATATTTGTCTGACTTTGACCAATGAGCAGGCTGACCAGTCCCACAAGGCTTTTGTCGAAACACTTTGTTTTTTTTTTATTTTTTTGCTGTGTGAATCCAAACTGAATCAAATGAACAATGCAAGAAAGTATCAACTACTCAAATGATTTGAACCACAGATAATGGACGAAATGTGTCAGAATGCCCTCAATGGAAAAAGACTGATCTGATTTAGATTTCTAGTTTGTTTGTTTTCTGCTGCCTGATCATCCTTCGTAGACTGCATTACAGAACAGCCAACATTTTCATTAGAAGGCCACTTTGATTGACTGATTCTTTCACATCATCAAAACCAAGATTTTTATGCTGGAGAACATGAGCTCAATAATAGTAATTACATCTGGTCTTTCACTGCACTTTGACAAGTAGTTTAGCCAACTGGCCATTGACTCCACTTTATTTATCAGCTGAAGCTAAGTTTAACATACATTTGGTTCTTGGCAGGTGTTAATTTTGAAACTGGCAGGCGGAAGAGTGAGGTGGTAAAATTCCTTAAGGTGGATGGTCTAAGTGGAGTGAGTCTGTCATCATTCACACGACTTGACTCGACTGAGTGGCTTGATGCAGGGTCACAAAATGCTATCAGGCTATAAATGTACATAGTTGTGACACTGAAAAAATAGAACCGCTGACAGGCTTAGGAAGGACAGAGATATATTCTTCCATTCACAGACATCGTGTAGAGGTTACAGAGGTAACAGTACTGCAAGGGAGATTCCAAAATAGGTTTGAGACAACTAGAGGTCTTCAGGTGTCCCGACACCCGACCTGTGACTCATATGATCAACGTTTTTAAGAGGTCAATCGGGTCCGGGTTGGGTCCCGAGTCTGTTTAACATTATGTGTAACACCAGAGTTACCTATATTATGCTAGATGCAACAACTGCAAAGATGATTCTAAACCAGTTGTCCTTGTCATTTGCCACCATGAAAACAAGTGGACATTTAAGCTGTAATAATGAGTGGATTAGCAACACTGTTTCAAGAGAGTAATAACAGAAAACCTGCTGGATGTATTTTACCAACTTTTGGCAAGGAGGACGGATTATGAGTCACGGCCAGGGACAGGGGAGGAGGCTACTAACGTTACATTAGTTAAGACACAAAGTTTTGTTTTGAAAACTTGTAAACTTGCGTTAAGTTGTTAATAGCAGTCAGCAGTGATGATGCTGATCGCCCTTCCTACCAACCCTTCTAACTGACTAAGGATTTTTAAAAAATGTTTCAAATCACCCATGGAATACACACACTGCTGAACCCTGGCACTATCACAAGCCTCCTGGGAGTCTCCTGACGAGAGTTTGGAGGTTTCTGGCCAACTCAACAAACCAATCAATCAACTAGGTGGCTACTTACATTAGTGATGAGGGGACTGGTGACAATCGTTCCATTGTTGCTGTCAACAAGATGGTGGCCCACAGGAGGATAGACACTGACTACCGGCTTCTCCTGAGGGAACTGAGGAGGCAGCAGACTAAAGCAGAGGAGGAGCGATGATAGATGGGCGAAAACAGAAGACAGAAGAGGAAGAGAAAGAAGGTGAAATCAGTGTGGGAAGGCAAGTGAGTGAGACAGAGGAAAAAGAGGAGATAACACAGTTTAGCCAGGTGATGTTGACAAAACAAGGACAACCGCTGGGATTTTGATCTGTGCTGGACAAACACCATGTTCAGACAGCAGACAGACCCGATTTGTTTTGCAAAACTGATTCATAAGACTGATTGTCCAAACAAGTGACCAGATTGGATTTATGTACTCACGTAGTATGATCATTTACCATCAGTACAGCATTGTTTGTCAAAGAAATACTGCCTACGACTCTGGGTGCAACAAGTTAGCAATACACATGTTCTACCTCTGATTATTCTGACTGTTTTTATGAGGCATCTTCTCTTTGCAGTGCAGAACAGATGTTTCATTCATGACTACGCCTGGGACTGTCATGTTGTTGAAAAGACACAATATCTCTTCATTTGACCAGGAATTGATCTCTTGCTGGCTCTCCTCCATGTCTGTTGCTCACTGCTATTCTTGTTACAGTGTGTGACATCATATACTGTACACATCACACGGGGTGCGACAGAAAAAAATAACCTTAACATCTGATCTGAGTGGTCACACCGACAGAGAACAACTGGAATCACATTTCACACCTTATGAGAATGAATGTGGGTAAAATCTGATCTGAAAAGACTGGATTCTTAAAAAAACAGATTTAACGCCGTCTTTCTAGTTCGCAGCTAACCATATGAATGATACAACAATTTCACAATTTAGAGTGACCCAGGTGTGAACCCTGTTCTGCTGTTACCCAACAGCTACACTGTCACAACACAGACCTTCAGGCAGAGGCGCATGTACATTGTGCAGCTCAGGCACAGTGTCTGGGAGCGTGTACTCACTCACATGTTAACACTAATGGTGGAGTTGTTGACTGTGAATGGTATCCTGTACTCCACATCCTTCTGGATCTCTGCTAGACTGGAGAGAGAGACAGACATATGGACATATCATGATCTGCAACCTTTTGTGATTAACACAATTAGATTAATTAACATTCAATGTGCAGTCCATTTTTATGGATTCCTGTTTCTGTGAGCAAATATTACAAATATATATATGCTGAGGTTAAGAGATTTAAAGAATATGCCAAATGTTGTTTCCATAAGTGTGGTTTACATAGCAGTACATTTTATTTCTGAGTGTTTATTTTCTTCATTGATTAATCACGATGTAAGGTAAATATATGAAGAAATGACCAATATTAGGTTTAAGGTTAGCACTGACAAATAAGGGCAACTCTATAGACCTGTCTCTATGGAAACTACAAGAAAACTTGAAAATATGCCAAATGTTGTTTTCATAAGTGTGGTTTACACAGCAATACAGTTCTTTGATGTGGTGTTTAAAATTGGATGATGAGACACAAGTGACCACATTCAGACTTCACACATGTAAGTAGCATTATGGTTTACATGGTCCTCAAGTATTCAGCTTTTAAATGTTCCCCCTCTCTAAACTCGTGTTCTCTAACACCACTGCTGTCATGGGATCATCTCTCATCCCAACACATGACCCCTAAGTGGCCTGTGCCCTAAACAAACTACCCTAATAACTACCACACAATGCTCATCACATGTGCAAGCTCATCTCTCTGACACCACTTCACAATGGGGGGAGGCTGATTGAAATGAATACATTTGGGTGGCAACGTACAGTGGATGAGTACAGTCTATCTAAGCTGCCAGTGAGAGGCTAGCAGATGAATTAAACCAGGAGACACCTCGTCATTGACTTGGGAGAGCTCCTCCTGTAAACAATACCTAATACTTTAATCTCCGCAGCTAATTAAACTCCAGCTCCTAGTAAAACTGCGTGCCTGCCGCCTTGACGTGAGAGACCCTGAGCTGATCACACGACATGGACAGCATGCTACAACTTGTGTCGTCAGCACTAAAAATAGGTATTAGCTGGCTTGATTAGTTAGCCGGCAAACAAGGCTCTCCTGAAATCACGTATAGCAACTTAATGGTGAAATTAAAGCTAAGGCTTAACGGCTAACCGTACATATACGGCGTGGATAAGCACAACCAGCCTAGTTTGGCGTTATGACCTTTGCACACTTTGTTCTAACTTACGCTATTACTGGGGTAAATATACCAAAAACAGATCTTCAGATCAATTTAAGCACCTAGCCTTCGCGGCGTAACGTAAACACCAGCTGTGTGAAAACTTGGTCAACATGTGCTAGCGATTAGCCTTAGCAAGCTAAGTAAGTTAGCCAAACAACACGCCGTCTGACAGCAGGCCAGGTGTCACCATGAGGCCAATGCTGTGCGATACTGACCAGTTTGTATCGTTAATGTCAATGTCAACACGCCAGCCAGTCGCTCTAGGGTCTGGCTTCAGGGACTAAGGTTACCTGGAGTGAGCCGCTTTCAGGGACTCGATCTGCCGCTGTCTTTGTTGCTGGAGGCTGTTGAGAGGAGGGAGAGGTCCGGAGCCTTTGGACAGGGGAAAAAGCCAGTTCATCCTCTCCTGGCGAAACCACGGACTGAACTTAGCGACAGGATAAAAAACCAAAATACCACAAAATGTACGAAATGAAAGTTAAAAAATGAAAATGTACAGAGCACACTGTTGAGTTGCGGTGCTAACCGCTGTCAGCTAGCTGTCTGGCTAACGTTACTCGGTTTCTTGGTTTGCTGTCCAAATACGGCGTACTTCTAACGTTACGTTACAAAATCAGATGGCATATCCTTGATTGTCGGGGAAAGTGTCGATTTCGCTTTATCTCCACAACCATTTATGCGATTTTAGCACTGTCATTGGTGCTCCTAAAACAAATGAAAAGCAAAAGGAAGACAACAGCCTCGGGGTGAGCAGCAGTAGGTTGATTAACTTATTTACGTATTACGTCACGCAGGAAACCAAACGCACGTAGAGCGTCAGTTTTTGTTTATCATTTATAAAATCTAAACTCACATGATCTTATGAAAAACAATATTAAGAGTCAACCAGGCCCGGGTATTCTGATAAAAAAAAATAATTTTTTTTTACTCCATTTCATTTCATAGACCGCGCGCGACTGGGAGACATGGTTTTGTCTCCGAGGAGTTCAGGAACGGCATGTACCCGGGAATCCTGATGCACTCAAGACTGCATGCCACGGAAAACCCCCTGAGGGCTGTTAGATAATGTTCAAAAGACTCAAGAGATTATAGGATACTTATTTGTTCCTGTAAAATATATCAGTTCATATCTCTAAACAACCTAGCCATTATTGCGTCAACAATAAACAAAATATCCAGACGGCTCTATCCTGCCATGGAGCGTATATCATGAAAAAAAGAACATACCATTTTTCAATTAATATGTGATTTCCCACTCTTGATTACAGGCATTTCAAGCCCACATTAATGGTCTCATAGGCCAATTCAGTTCAGCAAGAGATGACATGAGTGAAAACTCAGCTGTGCAGGTGTACTTCAAGAATTATGACAAACTGTCATCACAAACCAGGAAATGCACTTTGACTATTTGAACAAAATCAGCTTGAATAGTCACTGATTCAGGCTGACTACAGCATGAGATCTTAAAGCACTAATCCATATTTCCAGATAAAATGATAACTATATTATGTGGCCTTAATGACAAAATGTGGCTGCGGTAGAGAGGAACGTCCCATCACCACTAATGAGATTACTGTATTTAGTCCTGGATTGATTATTGTCCAGCTCCCTGTGTTCTTGCCTGAACTGTAAAGCTCTTTTTACTCTGCCGTTAGTTCAGAGAACAGCAGCTTGGCTATTTAGTAGAACTGCAAGGACAGATTATATAGTTTCCATTTCAAGAAACTTGGAAATTAGTTCCCAATTATTATTATTATTATTATTATTATTATTATTATTATTATTATTATTATTATTATTATTATTA
>OMLB01018095.1:0-11191 GCA_900302555.1 Myripristis jacobus | reverse complement strand
AGGATGTGGGGCAGGGTCTGTTGCCTAAGCGATGAGGTCAGCCATGCAGCTCTCTCTTCCCCAGACCCAGAACAGGATGGGTGTGGAGCTCGGGAACAAGACTGATTTACAGTCAGCCTAGAAGGCAGGCTCACTGCAGCGCACTGAGTTAGGGGCGGTATGCGTGCAATAACCCTGCAGCTCTCCAGGGGTGACGATAGCTAGTTTGGTAACAGTAACTCTGTGCTGCCGACACACTGAGACGCAGAACTCACTGCAGACTTTCTAAGATCTTTTGGTATGCTGTGCAAACGCTGTAAACATTTAAGAGCACGACACTTCCACTCCAGCCAAGTCTTCTTCCTGCCTGGGTAACAGGACCATCCTCTGCAAGGTGATCAACTCATGCATTCAAACCAGAAGAGGACTGCAGTGTTTCTAGGAAGGGCATGAGAGGTGGTCTCCTTTTCTGTTCCGTCAGCCTACCTCCTATAGATATACACAGGCCTCAACGCACTTGTGAGGTACAACTAACTGGCTAACACTTCTATCAGTGCCTTTATGCTTCTTAACATGATAATGATATCCATATACCATTTAGAAACTGTTGACAAGAGGAGAGAGACAAATATAGCGAGCCAGCTGACAATACAAAATGTTCAGATTTGTTTAGCGGCAATCTACACAATCTACACACTCTGAGCCTGACTCTGTATTATCTGTAATCCATCTTCTGAAGTGTTAACCTGCAGACATGGACCAGGTCCTCCACATGACCTGACCTCACAGACTCCTGAGGAATTTACACAGAGTAGCTTCACACCACTCAAACATCAAACACAGCAGCCAAAACAGTCCAAGTGATACTGACACTGTGTCGCATGCGGCTAAGAGCCACATCTGGGAGAGGACTCAGCTCTGAGACCACACCAGTAATGATAGTGGGCCCAGGCCTGGCTGCCACCTGGTCTGAACTGTGACAGACAAAGAGAAATGGAAAACTGACTAAGCTGACTAAGCTGACTAAGAGGAACAGACCGCTCTGAGGGAATTCCCTTCCACTTGAGTAGCTGATGATGTGGACAGATCAATGTACATGGAGCGAAAGAGGAAGAGGAAGAGGATCGGTGCTGTGGGGTCTGCCCAGGTTTCCAAACAGACCTGTACGGGCTAGTTAGCTGGGAGCTTACTGGAAGGCCAACAGACCTCAGCCAAAAAGTATCTGCAAATATTTAATGTAGTTTTATTTCGTCTACTTAGGTGACATGAGTGTGGAGTCTGCTACAAAGGATGATGTGTGTCTGCATTTTAGAAAATCATTTTTAATATTTGAAGCTTAATTATCTCTGTGATTGACAGCTAGACAGATATTAGGTGGATTGTCCAGATGCAGCGACTATCTGCCATTCAAAAAAAGACTCAAACTCACAGCGTTTGAAGACACTGTTTGAACCATGGCATGACAGAACTATAGTAACAGACAGTCATCTCTCCAGGGTCAGCACGCATTGGGCTGAGAGCAGTAGTAGGAGGTGAGTCATGACCCAGTGAGTATTTGGCCTCGGACCCTGACACAGAGTGATGTTAGACATTCCACAGCAGCCTCGCCCCCTCCCACAGCACACTGTTCACTCTGCTTTAAGTGAGACTGCAGGCTGCCTCTCCACCAACAATCAGCCCTTTCACTGGCCCATGGCAGCCAGAGCATCTAATGTGCCCTGGAGGTATTCTCAGAGCGGGCCAAACTCAAATGTGGCTCGTTGTCTCTCCACTTAAACAATTCAGAAACCCACTTTACTGCCTTTCTACTGGGGGAGATTGTATTCCTGCGTTCAAAAAGTTGGAAGCAAAGGAAGTAGGTTGCTGAGGCAAATATAGCCAACTGACCACCTGATGAAACTCTACAAACAAAATTAGGAGTTCAAAGTTCAGTGCCAAGGGGTCAAGGGCCAGTGAATCGACTGGTTATTGAGGCATAAAAATAGACTGAGGGCTGAAAGGCAGAATGAGACCAGAACTTTTCAGATAGCCTGTTGGTGTTGGGATGAAATGATAGGAATGCTAATGTAAGGGCGGAAAACGGTCTAATTGGTCTTGGTACATGAGCATTTCCCCCAACATTAAGAGTCACATATAACACATATCAAAACTGAAAAAAAAAAAAAAAAAAATCAAAACGGACTTGAAAAGCTATCTCTATCCAACACACATACAGATGCAATAATTACAATATAAAGAAAAATGAAACCAGGCAGCCATGGCCAAATAAACAGTAAACGTTGGCTGTGTTCGTCTATTTTGCTAACCACCTATAGATTTGAAAGATACTTTGTGATCTATAAACGTAGCTGCCTGACAAAATAGTGAAAATGATCCAAATCTGAGAAAGTGGATTTTGAGATCTACCTGCTACTATGAGCGGAGGTGAACAAAAGTTAGTCTCCAGTCTTGTTTCCATATCTATATGATTTTACAAAAGGACCTTTACAATAATTAATGACTAAACCAAGCATTTCCGCCGCATGGAGGCTTTGAATCCCCCGGCTTCAGGTGTTCCACTGAAGATCCATGATGAATAATACTAAAAACGAATGGAACAACTGACAAAGCCTCTTGTGCAGACCATCACAGCCACAGCAATCTAGTTTATACCCTGCTATGCCCAACTTATCCTGCAGCGAGGATCAACAGGATCACAGCACAAGGACTGAAGCCCACCAATAACCACTGGCTTACTGTTTCTCATGAAGGCCATGGACACATACAAACTTCTCAGCACCATGTTGGCACAATCAGATGCTTTTTTTTTTTTCTTCAGGATTTCTGGGCACACAACTCCCATTCACGGCTAATCAGGTATTTCCATTTTCCTGCTTTCCTCACCCTCATTATTTCCTGTTTTTGTGTGTGTGGGGGGGGGGTGTTGCTCTAAATCACATCCTTGGCTGTTTATTAAGGCATCCTATCAGAAATGAGGCAAACTAACAACAGCACGGTGTGTTTTTAATTAATGTGCTAGTGTTGGTGGTTAAATGGAGGTACATGACAGAGTATACCAGACCAGGCTGGCAGCCAAGGCGAGGGTAGCCCACATTGTGCTGTATTGAGCAGTCTAATTGAGGAGGCCTGTAGTCTCCCACTTCAAAGCTGGAATGAATAGCCTGGGGGCAAAAGTTGAGGAGGCAAAGTTAAAGCTCTATGTCAAAATGTCAGCTATAGCCTCAGCCGCCGCTTCGCATATCGTTTAAAAGCAGTCGATGTGAATGTGCAACGGCGTGTTTTTAAACAAGTGTTAGTGTAAACACACACTGAAACCGTGTAAAAATAGGTGATAGTCCGGCTAGCGAACTTCAGCCGCTATTATCTGTGATGCTTATGTAAAAGAAACTGGGGAAAAAGCCAAATGTGTGCAACGTGAATTCAGATAGCGTGTTCTGTAATATTTCTGACAGGGTTTATCGACCGGAGCGAAGGGACTAGAATGAGCGAGACGTGATTTTTAAAACATATTCGTAGCTTCGACGTAACTCCTCCACCCTGAGTCCCGCTACTGTCTTGGAGCTGTAGGAAAACAAATAGGTTAAAAAAAATAATTTAAAAAAAAGGGTCATAACTCACCTAAATCGTCCATAATGAGGACACGTTTTAGGCCGCGTCAGATTTGTTTCTCCTGGTTTGTTCGCGTATTATCGAAGTCAGGCTTTTCCTCTCCAAACTTCAACACACTGCTGCCCTGGAAGTTAGTCAGGAGTAGCTGCCGGGAGCGCGCTGTGATGTGTGCGTGTGTACTTCACGAGGGCGCGCATCCCGGACGAAGCTCGGTGATGAGCGACCTCTAGCGACCAGTGGCGGAACTGACGCGTCACAGGGAGATCATTCCCACCGTAAATAATTGCCAGTAAGTCGTACCTATGTTGGAAAAGTAGTCATTGTGAGTAATGTTTTCGTTGAGTGATAAATTACTGATGCATTAACCTGTGCTTTAATATTATTGGTCTCACTAATACTCCTTATACTCCGTTTACTGTTAGCTGGTCTAGTTGACTATATAAAATGCATTCGGTATGATGTTTTGCTTATAAAAGTTTGTTCTGCAAAGTAACTACAGTCATTAGATAAATGTAGTGCAGGAACAAGAACATTTCCCTGAGTGGAGTGCAGTAAAAGTATTAAGTCTCACAAAACAGAAATACTCAAAGTGCCTGTACCATAAAACTGTTCATAAAATCAGCAGGTAAGAAAATGTACTCATTTTCACTCTGGTTCAAGATATTATGTGTATTTATATGAAGGCAAAATTGCAGTTTAATTTAAAATGTATTTATGCATGGAATAAGGGCTCTAGGGACCCACCAGATCCAGGAACTTACTCCATGTATTTGCTTGGTAAGCAGTCCAGGAATAGTGCAACAGTTTTAACAACACTGAGCCTAATTTAAGAGTAGTAAACAAATGTGTGTCAAGAATGTAATTTTCAGCTCCCTCCTCACCAGAATAAGTTAAATTAAGAAAGACTGGAAAACATGTAGGACAACATATGTTTATTGCAGTATATAGTACATAGAGCATCTTGCATTGTGACCACATTATTTCACAATAGATCCTTCCCTGAAATGAGCAAACTGGGAAAGTGGAGGTAGCAAAAAATGTTAAAATATAGAACGTTGTCACAAAAAGAGGGTTAAAAGGTAGGCATACACAATTCAGTGTGCAGTAATTAAGTAAACCCAAATATGATATACAATCCCTTGGGTCAATAATATATTAAATAGAGTATGAATAACCTCATGTTGAGGCAATATGCATACAACTATGTTTCAGTTTCTTCAGTCTTTGTGTGTGTGTTGTGTTGCATAGAAAAGGGGTTTTCAAACCTTTCATGTTTCAGACCCCCATCATGACTTTCATTAATCGGCAGACCCTATTTGACTTGATTTTGCCATTGGGACCCTGTTGTGAGAAGATGATTTGGTTTGTGTTAAGCATTAAATTGTTTAGATTTCATACTTGAACACTGAAAAAAGTATTCAATAATGTGAGATTAAATGTAATGCCAACATAATTACATTTCTTTGTATCATAACATTTTCTGGTGGATGAAATTAAACTATTTTTGCTGAGAATTCCCTGGATGCCCCTCAAGGGCCCCTGGGGGTCCCCAGACCCCAGCATCAAAAACACTGGTGTAGAAAGCCAATTAAAACAAAGAAAACAATTGTCATAATACCAGGAAAGATGTTCTACGAACTAAATGTTTAATCAGTGTCAGACGTGATGTCCTAATTGCCCACAACAGTGAATAAAAAAGCTCCTGATAATTTTCAGAAGTCTACAGGCTTGAGCTTCCTCTCCTCTGCTTCTGTAAGAGGCTGCTTGGCGAGGATTTTGTCATGCAAGCGGTGGTGTTTCCCGATGCCCAGCTTTGGCAGGCCGCGGTTCAGCCCCTCCAGCAACACACAGGACTTACAGAGGGCCTGGCTGGAGATATACCCACATCGGCTACAGGTGCCCTGCACAGGCATCTTCACGCCCTCCCGCACCGACAGGTTCTCCCCAGAGTGGATGATGTCAATGATGGTGCTGGGCCGCACACTCTCAAGGTCCTTTAGGAAGGTCCGCGCATACCCACGATAGGCGTTAGGAGAGTAGATACACTCTGTGGAAAAGTAATCCAGCTTTTTGAAGTAAGCGTAGAGCACAATCTCTTTTTCATAGGCATATTTCAGGGGCTTGCAGCGTGGCACAACCCCTTCACCCTCGCTGGCTGTGGAGATGGCAGTGCAGCGGCGAAGGCGGGCGATGTCACCTCGCAAGACGTTCATCAAAACGGTCTCTGCCACATCGTCAGCATTGTGACCTGTGCAAAAACATTATCAATGATTGCAACAAATGATAACAAAGCCAAGTCAACATTCACATTTCACACAGATTCATACTTGGATCTTTCTGTTGGGAGTTACCTGTACATATTTTATCCACTTTAAGCATCAAGGCTCCTCTGTCCAGCGCCTGCCTTCTGAACACTCCACAGAAAGTGCAGTTGTTTTTCATCCCAACCTGCTTCACTATAGCATCCATAGTCCAGCCGTACAGCTCCTCATAAGACACAATCTTCAGCGGCAGGTCATACTGTTGCTGGTTCCTCTTCACCGTCTCCAAGGAGTCATCACGGTAACCTGTGATCCCCTCGTCCACGGAGATCAGAAAGAGTTTAAGGCCATAGTTGTAACGCTCGTTTAAAACCTTCATCACGTGCGCCAGCACAGTGGAGTCCTTGCCACCAGAAGCTCCAATGCCCACAGTCTCTCCAGATTTGAAGAGCTGCGCTGCCACAATCGTCTGATGCACCTCCTCCTCGAAGGCCCAGAAGAAGCATTCCTTACAGAGCGAGTGGCCCGTCTTGGGACGTTTCAGCATGGCGCGCCGCTCACCACAACTGCTGCACTGGACAGGCATCCTGACTGCTGGAGAAACAGTTGGTTTAATGGATGAAACAGCATATCAAATGTCAAAACAGTGATATTACATACAGTTTCAAACCAAAGCCTTCTTAAGACATGCAAACTGAGTCATAGACCTCTGAGATTCTTATTTTATATGATGTGCTGCAGAGCTGGTTCACTATTTCCACCAATGGAGTGGTAAAGTGTGAAAACTCCAACAAGACTGGTCATTCACTCTCCAATCCGCTAATGAAAACACCTGAAATTATACTCTCTCTCAACTTGACTGGAAGACATTGTGGACCTGACTGGAAGACATTGTGGACCTGCCTAATCTGCTAAATTAGAAAGCTGATTCAGATAATAGCTAAGTTTAACCACTCTTCCTGGTAACATCAAACCATACAAACTTAAAAAATCGTGTAAGTTAATTTGATGAGGCATTTCTCAGCAGGCACATGTACTGCCACCAAATGCGGTGTGTGTGAAAGAAGATAGCAGGGCAGCTAAGTGCTGTGCATGCCGAATTAAAGAGCTAAAACGAACGATTAATTAAACGTCTTAAGTCATCTTCGACCAACTATCTAACTTTTTCTGGTGAACAAGAAACATTAAATCACGATAAATTCGCATATACTTTGGCGTACACTCGGTTGCTGCTCCACTCAGTAACGTGAGTTTCTAACTCGGGCTAGCTACCTATTAATTTCCGCTAACAGTCAAATTTACCCAGTGTATATTTGCCAGAGTTGGGTAAGCTACTTGGAAAATGTAGTGAGCTAAGCTAGCACTTACTCTGGATTAAATTAATGCGCACACCGGTGTTTGCATGTAGGTTCTGCCTCTGTGTTCCCAAGCTGTTTCCTTATTAGTGGATACGGAGGCCAGGCGACCGGGTCTTTCTTAAAGCAGCTGTTTGTTAACGCGACACACGTGTTCGTACCCCGCTGCAGCAGGCAATCAGGACCATAGACATAATAAATAAACTCTTTATTATGTCTATGATAGGACAGGTACGCGACGTTAAACAGAGGAGCGTCTGTCGGCCACATTACACGTCAGTGAGCGGCGGTGACGTCGCCCACTGCTCCCGGTCTCAGATGTCGAACCGCAGTAAAAGCACCGTTGCGTTTAAGGTTGAGAAACGCCTGGGAAAATGTAGCTTCTGCGGACGCTACCGCGCTATTTGATCAGTAAAATACTTTCACTACTTAAAAGCTGTTTGATTTGGAAAACAGCGACGCTACGACCACGCTACTGACAAATGCACTATCCCGAGCGGTTAGTTAACACGAAGCTCCTCCTCGACGACGGGAAAAACAGGAAGTGACGTCACCGATTTTCGCTCGTAATCTACTTACAACTTCTCCCCTATAAATAACGCATTTCACTTTATTATAGTCATAGAATTAATAACTCTCAAGTGTGTCATATACAACATTTCCCGTGCTATTTGAGAAACTAATTTAAGCGAGTCCACATTTGTTTCCTTTGGATTTTTTTTCTACATTCACAGACCATGAATGTGGTGTCATACGACTTAAAGTCCTATTTGTGATATCCCTACTTGAAACTTTGAACTCTTAGAAGTCAGAGGACAAGACAAGACAGAAATCAGTCACGTGAGCAAGTGAAATGTAAACAATGAGGATTTATTAGTTTGCTTGAGGGGATGTCACTACGTCAACAACTGCAGTGGATATCAAAATGCAGTTTGTTGTTTGTTGAGGGAAAGGGTGTTGGAATAGAGCAAGGTTGCAGAGGTGAGGTTTCAATTACTGGAATGAGTCAGAAGCTTCGGTGGTGGGGTGGAAAGCACCCCGCTGGTGCCACTGCATGTCTCTGATGCGCCGAACAGACTGGATCTGAGGGATCTGGGCTCCAAACTCAGCGTTGTCCTTGTACTCCCCCTTTTCAAACAGGTACTGGAAGCCTCTGTAACCTGGATACTGATAGCCCACCCAACTGGTGCACAAGGGGCACAGTGAGGGGATGGAGGGGAGGAAAATAAGGATTATTTAGACATGAGAGCCATGTAGCAGCCATGAAATTCATGATAATAAGGATTTTCTGCAAAATCAAAGATGTGCTGAGAGGCCTGACTTACGTGCCACTCTGAACTCTGACAGAGGAGACCTTCTCCTGGTAGCCATGTGCATGGAAGCTGGGGACATCGTCATCTATGATCTCGATCTTCTTCCCCGCAAAGCTGGGGTTTTCATAAAGGACAATCTTGTGCTCCTGGCTGTCCTGTGAGGGCCACAAAGAAATACACTCTCAGTGGGTGCTTTGTCAAACATAAGGATCTCATCACTGCACGATGGAGATATAAAAAGGTGAAGCCACTTTTTTACCACTTTAATGGGGCGGAATGC
Source organism: Myripristis jacobus (assembly GCA_900302555.1). NCBI lineage: Eukaryota > Metazoa > Chordata > Actinopteri > Holocentriformes > Holocentridae > Myripristis > Myripristis jacobus. The sequence continues at coordinate 2,394 of OMLB01018095.1, read as the reverse complement.
AATGATGGTGTCACTGCGCCTGCTGTTGGTCCAGGAATCCCAGCGAGGATACTCCCCCTTCTCAAACACATACTGCTCCCCCTTACAGTTTGCCTGCTCATATCCCACCCATCTGCGAGGGCACAGGAGGGAGGGGAGGTGCACGAGGAAAGCAGGAGACACATGGCATTAAGGCTGAACACTGTTTCACACACACTATTCACACAGAGTTGTTTGTTCCTCTGTGTGCAGGTTTCTCTCTCACATTTTCTGTCTCTGTCTCGCTCCCTTCCCAAACTCATCTCCCACATCAGCTCTATTTAAAATTTTATGCATCTGCACAACAAAGAACATATGTTTACCATAAGGTTTCTATAAACAGCCTTTCTACATTTCTGTGCAGACAGTAATGGGAAATATAGAAATATAGAAATGGTATTTACAGAAAATGATGTGCTGCTGCTCATCCTATAACAAGGTTATTTCAGTTATTCTGTCATTATATGTGGAGAATAAACCATGTTTTGAAATTTTGACAATAGTTTGCGTGTCATGTTAACTAGCTATCTAGCTTTGCTGTTCATCTCAATCAGTGGAATTGATTGCCAATTGATTTGTTTAACACAAAAGTATAACATTGGAAATAACAAGTGGAATATTTACATTATGTGAGTATATTTTAACTTGGTCTGCCCTGAGCTATGTGAGGTCGTGTGTGTGTGTGTGTGTGTTTAAATGGCTAAAAACTCTCTGAGGGACGACCCCTCCCTAGCCACCACCTTTAAAATTGTGTCCCCCTCCTCCCACCTTTCAGACCATGGTTACGCCCCTGGTTTGTATGTTGGGTTTGGGTTGTTTTGTCTGCCTGTGGTTCTATCTTGTTGTGACCCACACTCACGGTCCACACAGCACCAGTATAGAGCCCACTTTCTCCACGCCTGCTTCCTGGAGGTTGTTACAGGGACCAGTCAGCTCATGGCAGCGTCCCTGGAAGTTTTCCTGCTCATAGATAATCAGCTGTGGGTCGATGGGAGGAAAGAGGAACAGCTTTAGTACCCTGAACAATGCATATCTGAGGAAATGTCAGTTGTAAGTGGTGTTATTCTGCAATAAAAATGCTTTATCTGTCTAACAATCCAAATGTAAAACAAATTAACATGAGGACAGCAGCTGTGCTCTTCTAAGAGACAAGCTTTTGGAAGTTTGGAAAATGAGGTCTCTAACAAAAACCATAGACCAAAATCTAAGCGGACTAGTGCACAAGTGCTTACTTCAGCGAGGATATTGGAAATTGTGATGAATCAGTATTTGCTTTGTCTGTGTTGCTCTTCCTTCTCACCTTAAACGCACTAGTCCCTTGCTGTTGCTGCTTGGATGCAGGGTTCTGGTGGTCTGTGGCCATAGTGAACGGATGGGTAATGATGAAACTGAAAGGAAACACAGAAACAAATTCAGGAGAAAATGCACAGAACCTGAGAGATATCTGTGGCTGTGCATATGAGATAAAAAGTTGCATGTGTTCATATGACAAAGTGTCACAAAATCATGCTGTTGTTGATACCATTGTTATATTGTTTTTTTCTTTCTCATATGCAAAGAAACAGAAGTTCTTCCAACTTTATAATGCGCTCCTGGTTTTTGAAGCCTGGAATAATTTATGTACAGATTGAGCCTAAAGTAAAAGATTGTGATTAAATGCTAGCAAATAAATTGACAATAGTTTTACTAAATAGATACTTTATAAAATAAGATACAGAGTGACGGACATGAATCTCTTACCAGTACCTGTCTGTGCCAGTGTGTTTGTGATGGCATGCTCCGCTCAATATATACGGGTCTCCCCGGGGTGGAAACTCTGCCAACAATCCCTTGTGTCCAAGCCAGCCTGCAGATCAGCCTGCAATAGGTCCAGCAAACAGAAATGAGGGGTCACTGTACCACCCCCCTCCTCACCCCTCTTTACCCCCTGTCTCACACCCCCACAAAGTTATTTCATTAGTTGTCAATTTTGTCCAGCCGGTCATTGTTCGATATCCACATGATTCAGCACAACCAGTGCCAAGAGTCCCACACCTACAATGAGAGCAGCCTGTGTGCCATCAGAGAGAGGGTCGTTGACACACACACACACAGGCAGAGAGAGAGAGAGAGAGAGAGAGAGAGAGAGAGAGAGAGAGAGAGAATAAGAAAAAAAGGTGGGTTGCCACTGTGGGATACTACAACAATCCTACCTGTCGAGATCAGTCATCACATTTAATTTTTAATACCACAGCAACACCTATTCTTTGCCAGTACCAATGAAAACAACTGAACGTACTGCAGACCAAGTTACGCCTGGCATTTTCTCTGACTTATTGCTCTTATTCCGAGGAAGGTCTGTATGTAATTTTTCATGTCACTTTTTAGTCTGATGAT
>OMLB01018094.1:0-34661 GCA_900302555.1 Myripristis jacobus | reverse complement strand
TCTGTTTAAAAAACCCTGAGGTATTAGGGTGGACTAATCTTTAAAAGGTTAATTTATTCATAGAGATTTTGACAGAGATGTATGGCCGAACCAACATCTCAGGCACCTCTTCCCAGAGGGAGACGACTTGCGCAGAGAACAGAGAGGGAAAAAAGGAGGGAGGAGGAAAGGGGGAGCAGAAAGATGGAGTGTAGAAGAGAGAGAATGGGGAGTCAACATGCTATAAACACAACAACATAATTACCTCATAGGGGCTGACAATGACTCTGGCCTTTAACCCAGTACAGTTAGAGCTCTCCTGTCTGTTCTTTCAGCTCAGGAGGGAAATGTTAATGCAGCATAATCTATACTGTACATGATAGCTGGAATAAAAATAATAAAAAAAACAAAAACTAAAGCACATGGTACCAAGACAGCCCAATTTTTGACTGCCGATTGTCATGAATATATTATCCTTTCTTTGTTTACTGTTTTTGGTATTTAATGCCAGATTTAATATCAAAAATACCATTTTTGATATTCAGTTGCATTAGGGATAATTGGAAATATTACCTGCATCTTTTCAAATTGTGATTACATTAAATATAGGCTGTTAAATAGTCATGGCTCTTTGTATAGCAATTTTTAGTTGGACATTTGGAAAGTTTATGACCTTTGGCAAATGATATACAAATGCCTGCCCGAGTCAGTTTTTAAAGCAGACAGAGGCTGACTGCAGAAATAAAACTGCATGCATATATAAACCCTTCAGCTTGAGTTAAATGATGCTGAAAGCATAACATAGAGATTTCTGACTGTCACTCGTTTATGGCGAGGGGTTTTCTCAAAAACATTTAGAGATTGTGAAAATAAACAGCAAATCCTAAACAACCAGGGCTTTTTGCAAGGCTGGGCCAACAAAAACCTAAACACAGGAGGGGGTGATGTGGCACTTTGTACAAAACGCCAGCACTCTGGATTGGCAAGACGGGTGCAGAATGAAGTGATGCTTTGTAAGAATGTTTAAAACATCCACAGGGGTTCTGCACACATCAACTGCGTTTTGGGCGCTCGTACAGTGAATTTTGACTTTGCATATACACATAATTTGTTGTTTGTCAACTCTTTTTTTTTTTGTATGTCACAATACTGCTGTCTTGGCAATGTCTCTCTTGGAAATTTTCTACAGAGCCACCTGGTAAAATGAAAGTTAAACAAAGAAAATCAAAATCAATCTCCCACGTCAGACACTATAACTACTGATCTGTTTCAGGGAGACGCTCGCCACTCATCAACTGCGACATGATTAAATTTGTACCGCGAGGGATTTTTTTCCCCCACCAAATGGCCATGCATCACTACACATGGGCACATTTTTTAACTTTTCTACTCTCAACTTGGATCGTCTAGTGTTGTGAACTAGTGAATTGTTCCAACTGCCTTACATACTTAAGGTTTCAGAGGGTTATCATGACTAATTTCTTTCACATTTTCCTATGTATGACCTTTCTAATTTGACCCTCTCCTTTATGTAATTCAGAGTGAAACTACCTAAATAAATGGCATGTGTTCTATTTGTAAGACAGGCAGCAGAGAACTGGGGAAACCACAGGCAGACAAGGCCTATACAGACTTTTGTGCAAGCAGTTGACAATGCGTCAATATTAATGCATCACACAGGGGGCTATGATGTGAACAGGGCCAGCTGTGGGTCAACAGACAGACACACCATGTCCAGAGAGCACACTGGGGTTAGAAATCGGGAGTTCTGTATGTACAGTGGGCAGCGTGCCCGTTACATACACAAGTGACACGACTGAAACGTTCCAGTGCCCCAGACAAGTTACATCTGTGCTATTCTTGGTGTTCAGATTGAAAAAACATGCGATAAGAGTGGCATGGAAAAGCTGGTCCAATGTGAATATGTCATCTCCGATTATGGCTCAGCCGCCTATGTGAAGTCCCTCTGTCAAGTATCCACAAGTCCCTCAGCTCCCCCAGAGGACAAACTGAAGCCTTTATGTGAGCTGGAAGGGTTTGGCCTGCCAGCTGCTTACACCTTACACTCACTGGTTGTCAGTCCCAATGCACACAATTAAACCGTATTTATTTATAAGCTACTTTTTTTTTTTGCAAAGTAGTTTTGTCAAAAGTGCCTAACTGTACACATAAAAGGACACAAATTCAATTCAAAATAAACTTATAAACAATCACACGTTTCTAAAATCAGGCTAGTTTTAGGGCTGAGTATCAGCAAGGACGTCATGATAAATATATATCAGTATCAGGGGTAATGATATGTTTTGTATCATGATACAATGCAGTCCTCTGCAAACTGACTGAACATGAATAAACTGATTTTAAAATAAAACCTACTGTGTAATAGCTGTGTAGAAAAATAAAATATACAACATATTTTATGATAAATCGAGTAACAAACTGACTCCAAATTATTTCATTCAACATTCCCATTCCATTTTATTACAACAACAGTATGTACAGTACACTTACTTAACAGTGCACTAAATACAGATATCATAACGTCATATGAAACCTAAGTGCATAATGATATATATCAGTACAAGTGGCTGGAGTAGCGCAAAAAATAATATTGTGGGTTTTTGTTTTTGTTTTGTTTTTTTCACAGGTCTATTCAGTTTGTGTGTGTGCGCATATATTTATGTCCTGACTTATAGTCTCTTGGGACATTAGCACGCTTGGGGTTTGAGAAGTAGGTTTGTGAACAGAAGATCACCAGTTTGAGTCTCTGTAGCACCTGGAAGAATACAGATGAGGAAAATAAATGAATCACACTCCACCATCCCCTGACAACCACTGCCAACAAACTCTTGAGCAAGACACATGTAGCTACAATAATCAAAACCACAGAAAACGGGAACGATTTAGACTTGATATGTGGGAGAAATGTGCAGATAATTTATTAGCAGGTCAGACTGACCACAAACTCAACAATTAGATTATGATTTAGTTTTTGTTTTTGTCAGTTAAATCTTAATAGCCCTCATCTCCACTGTCCTTTGCTGCTTTTTATTATTACAGCTTTAATCTGCAACTGCTCCCAAGGAGCTCTTGAGTAGCCAACGGTGTCAGACTGTGGTTGCAGTGGTCAGCCCCCAAATGTGTGTAACTGTGTGAAAGTGAAGCATCACTGGAAAAAAGGAAAGTGCACTTAGTCGACTTTGCCTAGACAAATAACCATTAACAAAGGATAAAAAATAAAAATAAATTAATTAAAAATTTAAAAAAAAAAATGGTACTGAGGCTGTCACGGTGAGTTAGCGCTGAACAGACAGATATGACCTGGATAGCCTGGACTTGAGCATGGACAGGCAGGGGAGGAGGAGGAGGAGGAGGAGGTGGCAACACAACCCTCTCTTCTCTTTCACCTTCCTCCTCTCCACCGTCCAGACTTTTGGGCCACGCGGGTCTCTCACCCTCCCCATCTCTCTAGTCCCCTTGCTCTGGGCGCATCTAATTGAAAGCGATCTCTGGGCTGAGAGAGTTCCGTTTCTTCTCTAATCCCTCCACTGGGGGAGGCTCACATGGTCTCAATTACCCCCACCCCACCCCAGAACACTGGGTCCCCTCTCTCCTCTCTCTCTATCCCTCTCTCCGGCCTGCTCCTCTGCCAACGCACCGGCCTGGGCCCTTTTTCAGCAGTTTATGTTATTAAGCGCACACTGCCGAGTTCCTGTCCGTCACAGGGGCCTGGAGATGTTATCTCCCCTGCCGCCGTATACAGTTACATCCAAAATATTCCATAAATTAGATTGGGATTGGCAATTCGGAATATAGAGGTGGAGGCTGAGGTGGTCGGGCATTGGCTGAGGATGGGAGGGTGTGGGGGCGGTGGTGGTGAGGATCAGGGAGGCGCGGTGTAAGTAATAGCATAGGAGGATCTCCTCATGTTTACACTGGATGGAGACCACTGGGAGGTATGTCACTGGCAGAGCGCAGGGGAACGCAGGAGAAGTGGAGGGTGCTTAAGGGCTTTGGGATAAGCAGGAGAGGAGACTCAAATCCAGTTCCTATTTGGATTGGAGATTCTTCTGGAGGTGGATTTGAATATCTAGACTGGGCTTGGACTTGGCTTGGGGGTGTGAGGGTGTTGTGTGCAGTGACAAGTATGCATCCCCCTCTTGTAATTAAACAAGTCTGTATTCGAGCAAGTGACTTTTCAACCCCCGGACAGCTCTGTCAATCCCCAGAGCATGGAGAAAGGTCCTGAGCCAAGACATCCGTGGCCAATTAGATTAGGAGGAACCTGTGAGGTCTCCAAACAATGGGCTCTCAGAGGATCTGCAATAACACAAACATGGCCCCTGACACACAGGCCAAACACTTCAAAAGAAACCATTATCAGTCTTATTAGATGCAGTTATAGAAACACATTAACAAGCACAAATTAATTACATTCCCCTCTGCCACAAAGGTTCAAGATAGTTTTTTTTGACTGCAGAAATTCTAGTCATAGTGATATTTGGTCATTAACCGTCATTAATTTTACCTGTGAGTAAGTAGCATTTTGCTATCTATCGTACCTTAAGATAATTTACTGTCTAATAGCTAACTTTAAACTATTAAAGTCTCTCTCGTAGTCCTCATCCCACACTCAGTAACTCCCAAGGAACTCCTGTTGATTACGGGCAACCAATTTCCTAAAGCCAGAGATATTTATTATTGGGGGAAATGGGAAGAAAGAGTGCTTAGTCCCTTGTTCAGGCATTAGCAGTCAGTCAACTGAGCTAAGCAATGCAGGTATGAGCATGCATTAGGAGGGTAGTGGGAGGGAAGTGGGGTCACTGGGGCTGGGTCAAGGGTTCAGCCTTAACCTTGGGGGTTGACTGCTCTAAATTCTGTTACCTGCTTGACTTCCATGCATGGCTAATGTGGTGCACTGTCCCTTTAATTAGGGTTGACCTCCTGGGGAACCAGGGGTACTGTAGTTGAAAGCATTTAAAGATGGAGCACCTCCTCATGGGAGACGGGCAGGGTTCAAATTAAGATGAACTCTGTCACTTGTTAATTATCATATTGCACATTCGAAGCCCTTTGTGAGGGGGACTGCAAACTCTAGTGGACCATAAGACAGGCAAATGGAACAAAAGCAGAGAAGCAACAGCTCGATAGTGTAATCCTCCCTGCACATCTTTTTTATTATCATGTTTTTTTATTGAGCAAAAATTAGTTCTGGTAATAGTCATTCATTCTGGTGACCTACTAAAGCAGAGAGTGAACTAGGAGGATAAATATGCAAAGAGGATGGGTAAAACTGAACCAATCACACTCTGAAAACATAAATTTACTAAGCAGTAATCACATAGTGGTCATTTAATAATTCACCTACATATAGTGGAGGTATGCTCAACTCTTTTCAATAAAGTATGGCAACACTGCTACTGATTGCATTTGTCCCAAAAGTGACAGAAATACGCCTTTACTAAGATTTTCCAAATATTTTGTCCTAAAACGTGTGCAATAATAATGCCCTCAATGCAGTTAATAAGTGGATGATTAATGATTATGTTTGACTTGTTCTGCAAGTGTTTTGAAGGCCACAGCCTCTTAGCATTGAGAAACATTAAACATACTCAAGTACACTCAAATAATGGCGGATAATCAAAACTGACTGTGGCAAGAAACACCTTTCTTTAACCATCTACTCAAGAAAAGAATGCATCTTTAACTTGTCAAATTATTCAGCAACAAACATGTTCAATTGCGCTGAAAATGTGTCAGTCCAAACTCATTCCTTTGTTCTCTCCGCGCACACACCCATCTCCTGTAGCATTTTTGTCAGGGACAATCTGTTCTTGATTTGAGTTTCCTGATACATATAAAATGCACAATGTTGAACAAGAGTGTTGCATTGGAGTCAAAAGGAGCCCCTGAGCCCCTGATAGGGCACCAGCTCCTGATGTGGAGCTGCAGAGCCTGCCTGTGTTTGTCTGTCCTCCACTCTGGAACATGTGGTTTTGGTTACAGAATGTTTTACTGCTCAACAATGTTTCTGCCTTGGAGCTCGGCACACTGCATAAAGAGTACTTTGTCCCCTGATGCCCACACGGGAAGAGTCTGCCTCATTGCATACATACACACACAGACACACTTACACATACACACACGGGGTGATGATGACATCAGCAAGGCCACTGAGCCCGTGTCGATAAAGGTGCCTTTTTCCCTCTAGATGATCACACCTTAATAGTGCAGCGCCCCTCTGTTCCCCATCCTTTTAAAGCACAACTTGAAGGCAAAACTAATATTTTCAATGCTGCCCATTTCCACTGTGACGAGATTAACATTTGATAGTCTGCCTGCCTGCCAGCTTGTCTGGTATCCTCTGCAGCACCAGCGACTGCTAAATGCAGCGAGTGGCACCACCATATCCCTGGCCTATGACAGATGGATCACCAGATCAAAGCAAAAACAGCAGAGCGCACCACCAAGCCAAGTGCTCAGGACTGAAACTAATAAAGATCAGACGTATTGAGTAGTGCATTGCATAAAAAAAAAAAAAACAATGAAACAAGAAGTCGGAAAAAGTGGAATTACACATGTGCATGTGAAAACTGAAATAAAACTTCAAATAAGAACTGTAAATTACCAAATTACAACAATGGGATCTCAACAGTCAATAATCCTGTTAGGAAAAGAGTACCAAGTCAGGGGCAGTCAAGTGAACACATTTAATGTTAGTAACACAACATCACACGTGCAGCTCTTTTCATTCACAGTGGTCTTTTACTGCAAGAAAATGTGATTTGGATCTCATGACCCTATTTAAAAGAGGCGATTAGCACACCCAGGAGTGCAAAGTGAAAGGCTATGGAGTGAGATGGAGGGTGTCTGGCATGAAGTCACTGCGGTTGTCACTTGGCAAACTTGAATCATGTTTCTCAGAATCTGACTGGTGCTAAACACTGGTCCTATGTATTGACAGAGCTGGTGCAGAGGGGCCACTTAACAGCTCCTGCTCCTGCACAAAAGGCAAACTCCATTTCCCAGCAACAACCCTGCCGTATGTATCACAAGAATTTGATTCCATAGCGATTCAGATTTGATGTGATTCCATATCGGTTTAACTAGGTTTAGTTACAATACCAATTTTGTAACGTACACATAGCTTTGCTTTTGTCCAACTCTACTTTACCATCATGGCTTTTAAATCCAAAATGCATCAAGACATCTGTCTTCAAGTTTGATGGCACTGGTAACAGGGAGGAGCTCCCGCCACTGTTCATTCAATTGTTCAAAGGGTGAGTTGGTAAGCTGGATTTCTGCAGGCTCATCATTCAGAGGACGATATCCGCACAGCAGGAGGCGCATTACAAATAACATTTGGCAAAAATCTTTATGACCATGGAAAAAAATCATAGATTAAAAAATAAATAAATAAAAGTCACAGGATTTTAAGAATTGATATTGGATTGATGAAATGAAGATTGCGATTGATCTTTAAATCAATATTTTCACTTAAACTTCACAGGCCATTGTTTAAAATGGTGGTTTAATTCACATTTACTGTCCAACTGTTTTGAAATCAGTTGGTAAATCGTGCAGCTGAATTAGGCAAAGTAAAGTATGATGCCTCACAAGGCATCAAATTCACTGCGTGCAGATTAAACTGTGCTTGAACTTGGAAGGTCCACACAGAGGCCAAGCATGTACCCTCACAGTTCATCCCAGCATCCATCTGACACCCAAAACAGTTTACCCACACCCTGAGGCCAGCAACATGTGTAGCATTCAGTAGCCTTCGAACCCCGGACACGGTAACAGATGGTCGAGGGTCACAGCTGAACGAGGGAGAGCCATCCAGGAATTCTAAAGAGTGGACTCAGGCCAAAAACACCTCATCGCAGCTCAGCTGGGGTTGAGGTGACATTTGTTCAACATTACTTCACGTCGGGCTCATTGCACGGATTGGAAACCTCACACCTGGTGATATCTCAGTCATTGCTGTGACTCAGGCTTTTTCATATCAGAACGGTGATGTGCAATCGATTTCTATGTATGCACTAATATCTCTACAGGACATGGAGCTTCTATAAAAATAGCAAAGCAAATCAGAAATTGTAATTTAAAAGTAAATTGTGCTTCTGGATCTCAACCTTGCTCAACCTTATCCGGTGATGTATGCAATAACTTTGGGAATACAATATATCAGAGTTACAACAAAAATTTCCCGCAAACACTAAGTCATCACAAGAGATTGTGGCATTATAATTAATCATAATAATTGCAACTTAGAGCTGGGCAATATATTGATATTATATAGATACTGTTTAGATTGTGATCGAATAGATGTCATCTGGGATTTTGGATATTGTAACACTGTGATATGGCATAACTTGCCTTTTCCAGGTTTTAAAGGCTGCAATACAGTGAAGGGATTCATGAGGCATTTCTATACACACACACACACACACACACACACACACACATAATATGCATATATGAGCATTAGTGTTTTTGCTGTTCTGTTATTTGACTACCTGCTTGATCATCATATCTACATTACTGATGACTGGTTATCACAAATCTACACTGTGTAAATATGATACGTCTGTTTTTTTCACAGCTGATTGACAGAAACAAGCTGACAAAGAGGAACTTCGGTCTTTAACAACCTAACAAGCGGGGGCACGTTTCAGCTGCATGACGCTATTCAAAATAAACCCACTAGACAAAGCGAATAGCTCAAGTCAGTTAAAAAATAAACATTACTGCTGTATCATCAGCATGTCTACCTCATGATGTCATAGATAAAGTCTGACTTGATATTTTCCCTGTTATTTCAAGGGCTTTGAAAATTCCCCTTTTTTTAAAAACTACAATTTTTGTCATGATACTTGAATCCATATTACCCGTGAACAATTTCTTCAGGGATAAAATAATTACTGTAGATTAAACTAATTTGTTGTAAAAAATTGTTTATCTAAATAGAGAACTTTTGTCTTTCAGTAAATATGCAGTGCCTTACAATATAATTGATTAATCATTGTGTTATGTACTCAATTTTGTGCTTAGTCAAACTTGGTCAAAATTTATGAGGCATTTCTCATTTAGATAATGCAGTGGTAAAAACAGGTCACTCACTGCTCCTAGGCTCTACAGAACTTGCAGGGGCTCCAAAATCTGTAATATGTCGCCATCTTCTGGTGACAGTTTACAACTACATAAAAGGCATAAAAACATTTACTGAGTAACAAAAATAAATAAATAAATACATCTTATGCTAGGAACAAAATAGTAAAATATTTTTAAGATGTAAACCCCACTATGAACATGTTAATAGAAATAACCCGAAATATTATCAGTCACAGTGCTGTATTTGTAGTTTTTATTTGGACCAGCCCCAGTGGCTACACACCCATATGGCCAAGTGGATGACCCACCAGTATTTTTTCAATATAAAGTTTACGCAGTTTCTTTTCCAATGACAAAAAGGGATACTGGCAAAAAATGCGCCCTAACAGCTGTTTTATTTTACAGTACTTTGACTTTCAGGGGGCAAAGTACTCACATAGAGTTCAGTATGGGGCTGCATAACATGGAGTACAGCTTTTCTTGTAGTACAGCTTTTAAAACCAGGAAAAGACAATATGTATGTCATGTCATGATATAACAATATTGAAAATACCAGATGATAGCTAGTAGAGCTTAGGAGAAAATTTCCAAATTCTCTGATTCCAGCTTCTCACTATTTCGTCCTCTGTGACAGTCAAGTAAATCTATTTGGGTTGTGGACCGTTGGTTGGCACAAAACAAGGCAGCTGAGGACGTCATCCTGGGCTGTACAAAATTCTGATTAACACTTTTGACCATTTCCTGACACTTTTATGCACCGAACAACTTATCAATTGATCAAGAAAATAACCAACATTTCAGCTGATAATGAAAATAATCATTAGCTGCGGCTTTAATAGCTAGTCTCCCATCATGATACTGATATAATGCAAATGCAACTACAAATACAATTTCTTCATTATAAATTATTGGTTTTCTCCAAAAACAGAGTTGAATTATTTCATCATGATGTCCATTTTGTCTACATTCAATATTGTCACTGTCAGACTCTCAAATCTGTTTCTCCTTTGCATTTTTGCTCAATGCCTTTTTGGTGTTTATGAGCACAGCTAGTTTTATCAGCGCAGGAGAAAGCCCCTAATCTGACATAACAGTGCTGCAAAGGCCAAGTGAAAACCTCAGTGGAGGGGAAAAAAATGAAGTTGCATGTGACTGTGATGACTGGTCTCCATGTGATGCTAATGATAATTAACATGCAAATGAGCCCTGGGATCAAAGCAGGGCCACAGCAGTCCTCTGTTCATAATTACTGTGGAACATCATGGTAATAAATGAGATCTTACCAGGTATAGGCAGGACAGTAATTAGGTTTTTGACTAAAGAGCCTGTGCAACAGAAAAATGGGATTGATCGTGCCTTGTCAATACAATTATGATTTTACGGTAGGGTTGTACAATATTGGAAAAAAATATTTGAGGACATTATAAGTATATCCTCTTCTAACAAAGAATCCTCGCTCCTACTATTTCTACCACACTTGGCTCAGCTCTTTGCCACCCCTCCACAAATCAGCTTGAACTCCTCCACTTTGATTTCACGTATGCGACTCTGACAGCAGCATGGACAAGTGGAGAGAAAACAGGTGTAGAAGTATCTGGTAAAAACAAAATGTTTCCTAATAAACTTTGCAAATGGACTTAGGTGTCACAGTTATTAACATGTAATCTACCATTTCTAACAATGTTCAAATATATAATTATTCTGTGTGGTGGAAGATAAACAGGCCTCTCAGTGTGGCTGAGGATGGTAAAATTCTCAAACTCAAACAACAAACAGATTTCTTCTATATACCAGCAAGATGTATGTTCAGTTAGATCTGGCTACTGCAAGATTTGGGTGTGCATGTGTGTTAAGCGTTTCTTACACCAGGGCACAGACCAGACCTGGCCCCCTCCCCAGGACAAGAGAATACACAGCTACCGGGCTTAACTGAACACCTGCCTCTTGCATCCAGGTGACTTTTTCTGTGACAGTAGCTGCATGTCGTGCATGTTGACTTTCATGGCAAATGAGAACTTTGAGTGAGTGTTCCTTTTGTATCAAGCTGCAAAAAAGTTGCAGCATGACATGAGTTGATTTATTTTACATGAAACTACAAATCCTGCTGCACTGATCAACTCTCCATCTCTTTTTCTTTCTTCCGGAGAAGAAATGTGGAAAAAATAATGTTTACAGCAAATTTAATAGCCATACAGTGTCAGGTTATACCCCTTTTCCCATATGTTAAGCCATGCAGTCCTGTCTTTTACCAAGCCTCATCCTCCTGCCTTTTGAGTGACTACCCTCCACTCTGTGCTCCGGTTTTACAAATTTTAGTATCTATTAAAGGTTTTGTTCACAGCACAATCAACACAGGATGTCCATTTCTACCTGATAATATAAGATGAAAGAAAAACAACTATACGCCACGCAGTGCAAGACTTTTCATTAAAATACTGAAGGCGAGATCAAATGTAATACTTTTTATGTGAAAATGTGATCTCAAATGGAGTTCCAAATCTGGAAACAAGGAAAAAGAAGCTTTAGCCTAAAGCTTTCTTGTTGAAATTGGTTGGTTTCTACTTTACACTGGTCATGAAAAAAAGGAGGATTTTTCTTTGAAGTAATCAGTCCAATGTCCAACACCGTGGCTGTGCTTTGAAAGAACAAAGACACCTGAGCAAATACAGTATTTTTGAATGTGTTACATATTTATGAGTCTTTTGAATCTCTGCATGATTTATTCCTGACACCTAATTTTTTTTTACTGAAGCCTATCCCTGATACAAGGAACCGATGGATATTAATCAGCTTTCTAAAAAGGCCCTACACTTCCTGCACAAATTATTTTTTTAAAGACAGTAATTTTACTTTTACTTCGTATATTTTTGCTTGAGTACTGTACTTCTCTACCTTTTAAAATCATATCCATTACACAAATGGTCAATGGCAGTCACAAAGATGAGAAAAGGAATGAAGCTCTACTTTGTTGATTTTACTTTTTGTAATTTCCAAATCTCAGGTAACATGCTGTAGCCTACAATAAAAAAAATGCAGATGGTCAATGGAAGCGAAGTCCATTTAGATTCAACTGGCGAAAAAAAGTGGAATAAGTGTGTGGTAGAAAAGGGGAACAACATCAGTGATGAATGACAGCAGCTACTCCATTTTTCAGTTGAGTCTATCGGGTCCTCACTTCAATCAATCCACAGCAATTTTGCGCAATGCACCTTTAAACGAATCTAGTTTGAACCGTGTTCCCTCCTCCTTTCATAGCCGCATGGAAAAGCTCACACCTGACACAAAAGTAACCCAGCAACTTTCACTCCCAGTACATTTTAAATGAGCTACGTTTTACTTTGACATAGATTTAAGTAGATTTCTACAGCAGAACTTCTGCTTGAGTAAAATATCAGCAGAATAACAGCACTTATACCTGAGTAGCAATTTGTAGTTCTCTTTCCACCGCTGCAAATTATGGGCCCTCACAGTGAATTCAAAGGAATTATAATCAGCCATACTGGGCTAACTACAGAGCCAATGAGCTAATATCAAGTTGTCTAGGGCCGCTCACTCCCTAACACAAGTGTGAGACTGTGTGAATGTGAATGTGCTGCCAAAAAGAAGTAAGAAAGAGGCCGGGAAGATGGACTAGACGTTACCTTGGACCGGAGAACCGCAGTTGGGGTGAGGGTCAGCGGAGAGGTCGGACGGTGGATGTCGGCTAGTCCAAGCGGAGTATGGATGGAAGTAGTTCAGTTTTTATGTGTATAAATGGGCTGGCCCGCAAACAAACAAACAAACAACCAAACAAACAGCGGTTGTCGGCTCCAAACAGCTCGACGAGTCTCCAGCGCAGCGGCCGGATGCAGAAAGAGGGGTTACCGGGTGCCGTGACGCACGAGTCCACAAAATAAACAAACAATTACCGCACCTGGCAGAGTCCTCCCGCGCGCCACAAGCCTTGCCGGGCACACCTGCTTTAATTAGAAGGCCCCGCCCTAGTGCCATCAGCCAACACATACAGGAAACTGGAGCAGGAAATAGGAGAAAAACAACCTTTGTGTGCTTATGACTCATTCTGTCATAATTACACTAAAGTCTAATCATTTGAATTAAAAAAAAAAAAAAAAAAAGGGAATCACATTAAATTTTATTACAATATGCCCTTTGTCGCTAAATATCTCAATGTGATGTTCAATATACAGCACAGGTATATGCACAGGTATATATATTTTTTTATATGTAATCACCCATATCTGCTTTTTGATGTCTTCTAACTTATTTAGAAAACTATCAGGACTGTTGAAATTAAAACAAGAACACAGTATTTAGCTTAGACTTCATTCTTTATTTGATGATAAGGTGCAACAGCCATCAGAAGCACAGGTCGATCCACATCTTAGTTGCTGGCCATTACCTGGAAGCAGGGAATCAAAAAGTTGTGTTCAAATGTGCTCCTTAATCACAGCATTTTCACTCCCCACCCGTCTGAGCCACACATACTTTAAGCCGGTCTGAAAGAGAGCTTATGAAAGAGACCTTTATTCTTGTGCATGTGTTTGATGATGATATGTGAATAACCTCATGCATCTACTCATTTTTGGTAAATTGTATTTTCTATGCTACGTTTTGTGTAAAGAATGCATAATACGGTTTTAACTTCCTAGGCATTCTCAGTACAGATAACTGATTTTCAAAAGATGATTTGTCAAATGATTCTACATTAAGGACAGATGGTTAGATAATTCACAGCTGTAGCCTACAGCAGATTTCCTAGCAGCACAGTTTCCTTACAGACTGTTTGTGTAACTATCTGTTACTTGAGCAGGAGCTGAAACCTGAGACTTGGAATCTCATGAAAAGCCATGTTTTAACACTAATGATTTGTTTATTATTTCAGTCCAACTTTAAGAACCTAATAACCATTAAGAAATGGCTCCTCAATAATAGCTTCAGGCTTTAAAGTTAATTTTCTTGTCAACAAAGAGAATAAGCCAATATTAGCGTGAATCTATCTGCAGAGCTGGAAGCAAAGGGGCCAATAGCGCTTCATTAACATTATCAAATGGAGCCAAAATGTACAAAGAAGAAATGCATGCACTTTGCTGCGAGGTGCTTTGGACAGAAGCACCTGCCAAAAGATACATATTACGTTAAATACTGTATAAGCCAAACCCATTTCCACTCACTTGGTTGATCCAGGACATGTAGGCGCTGACACGGGTGAAGACAGAGGGCTTCTTGGGGTAGTTGCAGCCCATGCTGGAGCCGAAGCTCACAACACCGTGGACGTCCCAGGAGCCATCAGGGTTCTGGCAGTTCAGGGGGCCACCAGAGTCTCCCTAATGGGTAACAGAGCCATATGGGATGCAAGAATGAAAATCAGGGAAAAACTGCCAAGAATTTTCGAAACTGTTTATACTGTGTATCCCAGCTGCTATGATACAGTGTAAAACTATGCTATATTTCCACATTACATGAAGCTGTAAAACAGAAATTTAGGGATTGCAGGTAATTAATCTGACTCACATTGCAGCTAGCCAGATCTCCATCTCCTCCAGCGCAGATCATGTTGCTGGTGACCAGGCTGCCCCACCAGTCAGGCTTGGTGCAGGTGGAGTGTCCAACCACAGGCAGGAGAGCCTGCTGCAGGATGTCAGCGATGGGACCTCCAGCTGCGGAAAACAACAAGGGATTCAAATTCAGACCTGCAGCCAAGACCACCACATCTCAGATGTCAACTTGAGCTCAAGTCAAGACCAGCTTCCACATGTAATTCCTAAAAATCTTTGCCGTGCTGGAGAGAAAGTAAACCAATGTGGAACAGACAGAGAAAAATATGTCTTTGGACTTTTTTAAATAAGGGATAAAACATGATGTCAAACTCCAATAGTAATAAGGATAAGTCCAAGACATCATAGCAGTTATCTTGAGACTGGGCATTAAGCACTGCAACCCTGTTCATATTACTGTCTAGTGACAATTAACCTTTCATTCTCTTGCAAACTCAAAGGCTTATTTCTGTTTCTGTAGCACTCTGTATGTTTTCCTTAATATAAAACGTATGTATTACAACGTTCATTTCTAATTAAAGAGTTAAGTAGATATGATATTAAAGCTGTGAAAGGGTATAAATGTTGCCAGCCTTGACTGATGGTCAATGTAACATACTTGAGAGGCGTCCCCAGCCAGTGACGTAGCAAGGAGCACCATGGGCCAGGATGTGGCCGGAGTCAGGAAGACAGGCAGCCATGACGGTGTCGGTGAAAAGCACAGGCATGGAGAGCTTGATCAGGGCGATGTCATTACTGGAGCACAAACACAAAGACCACATGTCACAATTTGAACAACTTGCTGTATTGTATTACAACACAATAACGCCAATATACAGTATACTCAAAGCTCACCGGATCCTGTAGGGGTCCCACTTCTCATGGACAACAATCTTAGCGGGGGAGAGGGCGATGGAGCCAGCCTCGCTGGAGATCTTCAGATTGTGTTTGCCCAGATAGACTTGGTAAGTGTTGCGGCTGCTGCAGGGCCACCAGAAAACAGAGACACGGGTCAGGGATACTTGGATATATGGAGCCCACAGAATGCTGATACTACTAGTGCTACTATAAAAAAAAACTGACTATTATTATTCATAATAAAAAAAATAATACTACAACTATTACTGCTACTACTGTACTTGTACTACCACTACTGGCCACTACTAACCATTGTTATTTTTTGGCTCTTCTGATATTTTACTTCTATATCATCACTATTTATTTTATATTTGTCTTCGTGGTTGTGGTTCTTCTTATGGTGTTTTATGGGAAGATTGTGTTCCTCTGTTAATTTATTTATGGCACAATTATTATTTTATGAATGAATGTTTGCATTGTTTTTCCTGTGAGGTGCAATGAACTTCACATGCTGGATGAAGTGCGCTATATAAATAAAGTTCAATTTTCAATTTGATTCAGTTTCACTTACTGCTGCTACTACCACTCCTACCATCACTATTTTCTACGCTTGCTGCAACTACTCATAATGATTATAACTAATAATAATAGTATTGCCCTTTTCTTAACTAAATTACACAGTGCTGAAAAATAAGAGGCACAAAACAAACTTATCAATGGCCATACTCCATTAAAGCCACTTAACACATCTCTGAAAACGCACTTAATTTGTTTGCCAATTCTTTTTCATTGGCAGGTTATTTCACAGCTTACGGGACGTGACTGCATATGCCCGGTCACCTTTCAGCTATACTATGATTCTGTACCAAACTATTTAAAGTAAAGTTTATTTCAGCTTCCAGTGTGTGGCATTCACTTGAAAATATATCTAAGGGCAAGGTGTTTCAGTGGCACATTCACCTCAGCCATACCTGATGCAGTGAGCAGCAGTGAGGACCCACTGGTTGGAGATCAGAGTGCCACCACAGGTGTGGTGGAACCTGCTGCCGCTCTTGTACTGCAGAGACACCTGAGGACGACAGAGAGACACAACAACAACTGAGATTTTTTTTTGAGGGGGGCGTTGACTCTTGTAAATAGATAGAATATCTTCTCAATATGTGGCAACCAGCTGTGGGGTGATTAATGAAAGAGAGTACCTGCCAGGGCCAGCTGTGCTCACGGACATCATCTCCACCAACCACCCTGGTGATGGTGGGTGGGTAGGTGGGCAGTCCGCACCCGTAGGCTGAGAGACAACAAAATATGGTAATTTTTCTTCAAATTTCTCTGTGGTTTAACACATGAAGCAAACTACTGTCTTGACATTCGCTGTAAATCATGTGTGTCTTCTTTAGCTACTGAAAGAGACTCCATTAACTTCTGTTCATTTATCAAATCATAAAAGCAGAGGAAATGTTTCACAAAGTACAAGTCATGGTTATGGACCACTTTATGTGAGAGAAACTAGACAAGTGGTATGTACCATTAAGCTTAATTGTTTGGTGAGAATAATGTCAGTGCTTACCACCAGCAACAAACAAAGCCAAGATCACGAACTTCATTGTGACTGTCTTCAGTAAAAGTTCAGTAGGATCTGCTCCCTCTTATATAGTGCATCAACAGGCCTGTTAAGCGCCTCAGGTCTGCTGCGTAACCTTTGCCGCAGTGCAGCCAGGAAAACGTGGTGGGAAAAAAAATAATCAGCCTTGGAGATAAGCGTTGCCAAATATCCCCAAATACACCTTATCTCCTCAACTGCTGTTCCTTTCTGTGAAAGCCACAGGTGTCACTGCGTGTCCTCCGCTGGTCAGGTCACTCAACTTTCAACTCCAAGGGGATGATTTTCACATATTGTACTCCTGAATACTGTATTTATTTAATTAATTTGTACTATTTTTAGTTTGTGGAGGGAAGTAACTGTAAACCTACACTGTATCTTAAATTGCCAGTGCATCTGCAATGGTGTGTATGCACCAATAAAAAAGAAACAGTACTTTTATTCTTATATGAAAAGATACAGTGTGTGCACTCATAAATGTACTTTGTGTTGTCAGGTTTTACTATGGAAGTCGATGCAGGAGTTGGTAGTGGTGATAATATTCAGCAATACTGGTCAGTGCCAAAAATGTACTTACAGGTACTGAGAAAAAGTAGCAACAACAAAAATTGTTGTTATACAGTTCACCATTTATTAAATTGTAGCAGCAGTGTAGTTTATCATTGCTTTGTTTCCTTGGCCCACCCTGTTTTGTTGCCATAGTTAGTTGTGGCATAATTTACCAAGAAAGGCAACATGATGATATTCTTCTAAAATCAAATTTTTCTCTATGAGGGATGTGATATTTTTGTGGGAAAACCACCAGTAAATGCATGTAGTGGAGCTGCTATTTCTTGCAGAGTTTTGAACAGTATACACTTCAATAAACCTTTTATAAAGGGATTACCTCATGATGTTTATGAAACAAATTATTTTTATGTAGACTTATAAAAGGACCAAGGACATTTTATATTATAGCACTTTTTATTAGCATTATAGCACTATTATTATAGCACAGTTTTTACTACTTAGTCACAAATTACTAAGCCAGTTTCTCATGCTTGTGTAATGGAAACACATGACATATCATGCTTTCATATGCAATGGGAACGTCCAGCTGCGAAAAACATTTTTGGTTATTCTAAACTTTATAAAAATTTGTTCTTCTAATGGAGTGGAGTATATTTCTTTTTAAACAGAGAGACAGGAGTGGCAGAGCGACATCTGACATGCTCAATGAACAGGACTAAAAACTTTAGAAGTCCAACAGAATTTGACCTTGACCTAATATTTCTGTTTATTTCTCCCAATTTGGATGTCTACTCCGCCCATCCACACGCCTATTAGGTATGATTTATCAATGGATGAATTTCCAAGAATCTGGTCCACATTTGGCCGCCTGATTAACGTCATCAATGGTATAAATGTGTGTGAGGTTTTAGGACACACTACACTGACGCTGCAGACATGATGAAGTTTGTGATCCTCGCTGTCCTTGTTGCTGGTGGTAAGAATATATCTGTTACTAAAAACAAAATCACACTGAGCATGATTACAGCATCTTGCCAAGGAAAACCTTACTTAACCAAACCTGATCTTAATGTGAGAAATTACTGCTTTTTTTTTTGTCTTAGCAAGTGTTTTCTAAGACAAAGTCATGCGACCAGACACCTGCATACCTGTGCACATACTAACCATTTTAAATGCATGTGTTCCTCCAGCGTACGGGTGTGGCCTGCCCACCTTCCCCCCTGTGGTGACCAGGGTGGTTGGAGGAGAGGATGTCAGGCCTCATAGCTGGCCCTGGCAGGTAAAACATATTGGGCTTCATTCACACAAAATTTCCACCATCTGAAAAAACGGACACCCACTAAGACTGCTGACATGACAGTCATGCACATTGGACTGTACGCTATAAATTGATGAGTAAACTAGTGTTTATACATCCCTCCACCTTATATTTTAACATTATTCTAACAAGTCAATCAAGAGCAAATTCTTATTCATAATGATGGCCTGGTGTGAGGCAAAATTCTTCTTGATGGGAAACTGGCGAAAAAAAAACACAAACAAAAACACTTGCAGTTTACAGATAGCAGCAGAAAATACAAAACTAATATTGAAAGCTGCAGTGAAGTAGCACAGGCATAAGATGGATGAACATATCAAAATAACAACAATGTAAAACCACAAACAACAAGGACACCAATAAAACATGATTTAAAACCACACAGAGGTGCATTTGTGTCTGTAAATGTAGGTAATAGAGTCCTTGAAGGAAGCGAGAGAGGGATAAAAGTGTGTGGTTTCAGAATATGTTGTCACTCAGGTCAGTCACACTGAACAGCAAATTGTTCACAGCAATGACAGCAATATCATGAACAGGGTCCATGTACAAAATGGAAAAGCTTAAATCACTGCATTTATGCATATGTTTCAGATCTCTCTGCAGTACAACAGGGAGGGTGAGTGGAGACACACCTGTGGAGGTACTCTGATCTCTGATCAGTGGGTTCTCACTGCTGCTCACTGTATCAGGTAAGGCAGAATGGTGCCAAAACAGTTCAAACTAACTAGGAGAAAAAAAAAAGCTTGCAAAGAAGGCTATTTTCACTATTATATCAGGTTAGTAATTGTGTTTTCCAGCTGACTCCAAAGCTAGCACAGGGAAACCTACTAGAATCTAGCATTTGAAAAGGGTTTTTCAACTGAATAGTGTATTTACTAGTGTTCAATATTCTGTTTGCTGTCATCTTGCAGCGGTGGCAGGCAGTACAGAGTGGCCATGGGAAAGCACAACCTGAAGCTGACTGAGGAGGGGTCTGTGTTCATGGGCACCGCTAACATTATTGTGCATGAGAAGTGGAACCCCTTCTTCATCCGGTACAAAGAACCCAACACTGAATAACACTGAAGCTTTGGCTATGAACCGCATGGAACTGCAAGACTGCGCTTAAATACAAAATTACCACAATTAATTATAATTTTATTGGTATGATATTTACCCCAGAAAACTTTTGACTGGCAAAATAACTTGGCACACAAATTAAAGGCAGCAACAGTAGCAGATCTATTCCTCCATGACTCTAAATTTTGAGAGTGTGTGTGTGTGTGTGTCCTCTTTAGTAATGACATCGCCCTGATCAAGCTGGAGTCTGCTGTCACCCTCTCCAACACCATCATGGCTGCCTGTCTTCCCGAGGCTGGCTTCATCCTTCCCCATGATGAACCCTGTTACGTCACTGGATGGGGACGCCTCTCCAGTGAGCATCCACCCCCCTTCCCCTCTTTAAACCAAACTCAGTTACAGTACATAACAATGAAATTGGCAATATGCAGTAAAGGAAAAAAAAGTGAGGGTAAAGAACAACCTGGCCAGTGATGCTGCTAGTTCAGAGGTGTAGCTACAGTATCCATACACATAGTAAAGAACATCTTCTCAAGTATACAGTTACACAATGCCATACTGTATCTTAATGACACAACCGTAATATTTTATATATTGCAGCTGCAAAAGTATGTGCACCGATTGGTGGGTTTTATTCATTGTTATATACCTACATTAATATAATAAAACAGGAGGCAGTTCACCTAGGAGCTGTACATGGCTACTTACCAAAGACATTTGGTAGCAAATATTAACGTAAAATGGCTTTATTACAAGAAAAAGTTATTTTAAAGTCTCCACCAAAACAGTAGTTGCATAGGACTGTTTTCAAAAGCCAGGGTATAGCATCTTTTTGGCACAAGGGGCTGTAAAACTTGAGTCTTTTGTCTACATATTCCTCCTCTTAACCAGTCCAAACCAGACTCTTTGAACAAAAGCTGCTGGATGGGAGATCTAGTTCACTACCATTCTTTACCTGAGTTGAACATGAATCTGTATGCATCTATCCTCCATGCAGCCGGAGGCCCGATTGCTGACATCCTGCAGCAGGCCCTGCTGCCAGTGGTCGACCACGCTACCTGCACCAAGCCCGACTGGTGGGGCTCCCAGGTGAAGGACACCATGGTGTGTGCCGGTGGAGACGGAATTGTGTCTGGATGCAACGTGAGTTTGACAAGGGTGACACCATCACAGGACTGTATAAAATGACACCCTTAATAATCATACTATAGCAGTAATTCTTTCTGACACACGTTCACTAACCTAGATGTTCTGACACACCCGAAACTTTATTTCGGCAAAAAAGGCAAAAATCAATTTGGGAGCATGAGGCACTTTTCTCTGTTGCAGTCACTTTGTGATTAAGGATGATAACACAGGTATATTCTTGCATAAAAATCTTGCTAAGTGTTAAGTTACTGTTGCACAAAGTCATTCTGAAGACCATCAGCTGAAGGCCTAAAATATAACATAATGTAACTGATGTGGATATAGTATTTGCAAACACTCAAGCAGAGGATCCTAAGTCATTTCTGATTATTCACATGCATAAAAACACACCAGCACACTGAGTTGCTGTAAGATTTTGTAAGCTGTCCCTGTGGTTTCTCTCATGGGGCTCAGGGAGATTCTGGCGGCCCTCTTAACTGCCAGAACGCTGATGGTGCCTGGGAGGTTCACGGTATCGTCAGCTTCGGCTCCGGGCTCAGCTGCAACTTCCCCAAGAAGCCCACCGTCTTCACCCAAGTCAGCTCCTACATGGACTGGATCAACTCTGTAAGTTCTGGAAATGTTTTCACTCTGTAATGTCAGACCGCTGATATGAACCAGTGATTCAAAACGTTATGGTGCACCTCCCAGATGTCAGCTATGGTTAAGGCTATAAGCATAAGTGGCATGAGTCTTGTCTGTTTGTGGTTTTAAAGGCTGCATTACAGGGATGTGATGTAATTTTCCCAACTTACCTGACTAATCGAGGTGTTCTATTATTGGCCTTTAGCCACTTAGTTTTTATATAGGCATTACTGATGATTATTTATCAAGAATCTCATTGTGTAAATATTTATTTAAAACACCAATAGTCATCCCCACAACCTTGAGATTTTGTTCACATTGCCAAGCCCTGGTTAAGTGATTAAAATAATAAAGGATCCTGATGATGTAAGAGAAAACTGTGTGTTCATGCTGACTTTCTGCTCTGAAACATGTGCTGTGACAAAGCTAATACGCCTATATCATTTCTTCCACAGAAAATGATGACCTATTAGGAGGATAGGCTTTTGGGATCAAATCTACCATGTGGAAGTATAAATAAAGAAATTTACACAAGATGACTGTGTTGCCTGTATCATCTTTCTTTCATTAGTAGAAGTTTCCAAAAAGTATGTCAAAGTGCCACTGGTTTCACACTCATTTTCTCAGTATATATTCTGCATTTAGCAAAGAGACAAACAAAAGCCAATTAAGTCGATCCTGACAAGCTTATATATCATTTGTGCCATTTTTCCAGTCAGATTCTTTTAGAGGAATTCAGGCAGGGTTTGCTGGTATGGGAACAGTGATGGGAAAATCCTATCACCAAGCATATGCTGTATCCTGATTGTTGAACTTGTTTGGCTTTCCACATGTCTTGGCAAGGTTACTCAGAACAGACTACATGTTGGAGAGATGGTCCTCCTAGCATGCAGTATAAATACGAGCCTGTGCCTACGACACGATTTGTCCTAATACAAGATTTGGACAGACGGTGCAGCCATGATGAGGTTTGTGGTTCTCGCTGTCGTGGTAGCTAGCGGTAAGACAGTCTCATCCTTTTTACATGCAGTAATTGTTTAAAACACATATATTGCAGAAGAAAACACAGAAAGTGTAATTAACTGGAAACCAATCTTCTCTCAAGTCTTGTAAAGAATACTAATTATCAAAGAACTGAGTCGAGGCTTTTCTCAAACAGCCTGAACTGTTTGATATAATAAAGGGACCATGAATTGTCTAATCATAGTGTAACCTGTGTGTGTGTATTAAGCCACTTGGCATAGTCCGTTTTTGAGGGAAAACGTCTGCCTTGTCTTTTTTAAATAGAAAATTGTCTCATAAGGAAAATAATTTAAATGCCCATGGTCTGCCTGACATTGTTAACTGTACCCCAGCCTATGGATGTGGCCTGCCCACCTTCCCCCCTGTGCTGAGCAGGGTGGTTGCAGGAGAAGATGCCAGGCCTCACAGCTGGCCCTGGCAGGTAAGGATCCTGGCTAAATATATCAAATCACACTCTCGCTCATTTCTTCATAACAGCTTGAATGCCATATTTTCATTCTATCACTACCAGTGGTGGGAAAAGCACTCAAAACCTCTCTCAGAGGCTAAAATTACTGATGCATTAACACGTAGAAAGTATTTTAATGATTTCAATGTAACTACTTCATGTTCTTGTGGGTAGTTTGAACTTTAACGATACATCATATTTTGCATATAAAACCTTCTTCTACAAAGTGACAAGTAACTATGACAACGGTGCGGTAAAAGCATGAAGTTTCACAAAATGAAAAAAAGTGAAGTGCAAGGGCATCAAAAGCATACAATACTACAACACTCAAATGTAGTACTCACTTAAGTACTATTATACCACTACCATGTCGTAAATTTCTGCAAATTTTTTTCCTCTGATTCGGGGTTCGTTTAGTTAGGTTGTTTTTTTCCACAAGCCATTGTGATGCACATAGAAAACTGTGTGGCAAGAAAGGAAAGGAAAGTTTATGTATGAAAATTTGATTTTCATATCAAAAGGAGATAATTAAAGATTATATTGTATGCAGTTGGAAAAATGACTGAAAACATGTTGTTCTAAGGACAGCAGGTCACTGAAGATTTTGGAAAATTTAAAAAAATAATTCATTTTACACACTACATCCTCTATATTTTATAAATGTGGAGATTCTGGTAATGGTTTCCCCCTAAAAACAGTAGGATTCTGGAGAGAAATTTTAGTCATTATCCATACGCTTACAGGAGAGGTACAGTACCATATGCATCCAGCACAGAAATGCACACGGCGTTTTCTCTGCTCCTCTCAGATCTCCCTCCAGTCGGACAGCAGTGGGCGCTGGAGGCACGTCTGTGGAGGCAGCCTCGTCTCCAGTGAATGGGTCCTCACTGCTGCACACTGCATCAAGTATGTGTGCCAGAGGAATTCACTTCCATTCAGTTCAACTTGTCATTATGTGGTTAACTTGTGACTCTCACTGGTGCAAAGGCACACCCATAGGTATTAAAAAAAAAAAAGTATACAAACAGGGCAAATATAAAATACTACTACTACTACAACTCCTATTCTATCCTATAATAATAATAATAATAATAATGATAGCAGCAGCAGAACAATACAATATCAGACAATAATAGCTGCATGTAGGACAATAGTGGAAATGTGTTTGGATTTGTATGTATGTCTATGAATGCCACAGCATAAGTATACAGCAGCACTTGGTATGACTGGGCGGTGGAGCTGTGCTCAGAGATAGAGGGCAGAGTTCAGGTGTATGATGACTCAGGGGAAGAAACTATTTCAGAGCCCGCCGGTGGAGGTAGGAGATGCCTGAAGGGAGGAGAGAAAACAGACTGAGGTTGGGGTGCGAGGGGTCCTGAGAGATGCTTCGTCCCCTTTTCAGGTAGCGTTTGTTATAAATATCCTGTATGGCCGGCAACGGGGCACCGGTGATGTGTTGTGCTGTCTTAGCTACACGTCGAAGGGCTTTCCTGTCTGAGAGTTATCAAGAAGGTTATTAGCATCAACAAAACCACAAAAACAGTAAATACAACATGTTCTCTTTCGAGGGCTTGTGAAGCTTTGCCTTCTTAAAGGGTAAACCACCAGTTTAAAGAGAGCTGCTCCAGATTTTATATCTTACTAATCTTGATGCTCTGGTTTCTGCCTCTGGGATTGAGTTGTTTATGTTTACAAATGTGAATATAGATCAGTCCTCTACCACATAGTAGGATTAAAGTGAATTATTAAATAAAGTGGCATTCATATAACACAAAAGTGATTGCACATGATTTTAAATTTGCTGCTCTAAACATTCAGTGTTTGATTGGTCTTTCCTGGGAAAAATCCTCTGGCATGTAGGAAGTGATGCATTTAAAATTTTAATATCTGACAGCTGCAACAGCAGTTCACTTGGAATAAAGAGAACAACAGCTGAGTGGTGAAAGGCAACAGATATGACAGATATTAAATCCAAGAAAAACACACAGTAAACACATTGGTTATCTGCGAAGTGATCTTTGAGAAGTGCAGTGCAGCAACACCACAACAGTAATTGCTTAATACCAGACACGTTACCAAAAAACCCAACACCAACAAAAGAGGATCTTGCAGCTTACCACTTTAGTGACCAAACAAAACAGAGCTGAAGTTGTACATTACCGTTACATAACTACCCAGTGTTTGCTATGCACCGCAATCTACGCACTTGTGTTTGAAACACCATATCCTCTACAAACCTGCAGCTCCCGCTACAACTACAGAGTGGAGCTGGGTAAACACAACCTGAAGGACACCGAGGAGGGCTCGATAGCTCTGAGGGCAGCCAAGATCTTCACTCACGAGGACTACAACACGCTGCTCAGCCGGTAACAGCAAACAGCAGCCCACGCAGTTCACTGTGACCTCACAGACCAAAGTGAAGGGGCGTAATGAGCAGCATCTATGATTACATTATCATCAATGACAGACCGAGTCAAGAATTTTCTGTTTTTCCAAGGGTCCCCTGAGGCCCCATAAGAGCCCTGCAGCCCAGTTTGAAAACCACTGAGTTAACTGATCTTTTAATTTATTATGAGGAAACTCATGGGTGTCACCAACAGCAAGACATCACCTTTTGTCTTTCGCAGTCATGACATCGCCCTGATCAAGCTGTCCTCTCCTGTCACCTTCTCTGACACCATCATGCCCGCCTGCCTCCCAGACCCGGGCTTCGTCCTGCCCCATGGTGCTCCGTGCTACGTCAGCGGCTGGGGGCGACTCTCCAGTGAGTCACTGCACCCTCACAAGCACTAATACATAAATCACACAGTATTTAGTACTTAGTATTTAGCTGTCATTTTTATCCTGAGCAATTTCAGTGCAACAGTAGTCTATTTCCTACATCAACAAAAGATAAACAGCAGAATAAGGAATGCAAGAGTTAGAGTCTTAGTGCCAAGACAACATTCCAGTGACTGAGAGTGGGAGAGCTGAGAAAATGAGAGCTACGGAGAGTGTGGTTTTTGTAAAAGCAAACAGATTGAAGAGGACCTGGGATATGATTCAATAAACATGTTTGGTGCTATAATGCAATTTCACAATTCTTATCACAATAGCATATTGTTGCTGCGGGATGAAAACTCTGTAACTCCCAGTGCTGGTGATTCTCATGTTTTAAAGAAAGATTACAGGTGAGTGAGACTACCTTTACAAAGGGTTTATG
The DNA here is from genome assembly GCA_900302555.1 of Myripristis jacobus. Classification (NCBI taxonomy): domain Eukaryota; kingdom Metazoa; phylum Chordata; class Actinopteri; order Holocentriformes; family Holocentridae; genus Myripristis; species Myripristis jacobus. Next base: position 8,243 of record OMLB01018094.1, on the reverse strand, counting down.
AATGGTTTAGAATTAGCTTATTAATTAATTAGGTTAACACCATTGCTAGTTATATCAAGTTATGTAACACATAGACACAGTAACTTGATCTTGCCAAATAGTGAGCCTGCATCAATGTATGAAAGATGTTATAACTTGTCTATAAAGTGTTTACAGTGTAATTAATAACCATTATAAGCCATTCATAAACTCTTTATAAGGGTAGTCTTATTGTAAAGTGGAACCCCTTTGAACTCTATGGTAAAGCATTAAGGGGTTATTGTAGTTTCAAAGAAATCAGTTTTTATGCTTTAAATCAATGCAGCACCCCTGTAACTCAGTGGCTCAAGACACACTGCATGTATTCAGGACATCATGGGTTTTGGATTTGGCTCCCAGTGGTAATTGCATGCATCCTGCTCCTCTGTCCACAGGGTGTCATCAAGTGCATAAATGACATGAAAATAATCCCTTTCCACCCCTCAGTTGCTGTCAACATGCTGAACCTCCATCAGAGTAAGACCTGGTGTTTTACCCCGAGTGTGTTTCTCACCCACAGCCAGCGGTCCACCGGCCGACACCCTGCAGCAGGCTCTCCTGCCGGTGGTCGGCCATGATATCTGCTCCCAGAATGACTGGTGGAGCGTCCTGGCCACCGACAAGATGGTCTGTGCCGGAGGAGATGGCATCAAGGCCGGCTGTAATGTGAGTTAATATGTGGGGGTTTCATTCTCTAGTACGATGTAGCTGTTTGGTACAGGGAAAAAATAATGTGCTGTTAATTATTCAGTAGTATTCATGCATTCAACTGATCACATTATCTCAAACATTTAAATTTGTAATATAAACTGAATGGTGTGTAGTAAGCGGCATGGATGAGGTGTATTGAATTGGCATCTGACAATATCATCTGACTTTTTTTTAGACAACATGTTTAAATTTTGGCCCATAAGAAATATTTTGTTATTGATAAAGTTAAAGATGTGACATATAAACTGATTCATAGATGTTATCCTAGCAAAATTTTTCTCTAGTTTTTTAAGTCTAAAAAACTTAAAAGGTTTTCTTGAAAGGTTTGCGATTTTTCCAGCTGAAGATGTGTATTATTTCTGGGAAAAAAATTTAATTTTTAAAGTTATTTTCAGCGTGAGTTTTTGAGAACGTGATTCTAGGGTTTAGTGTATAGCAAAAAGAAGACTATTTATTTATTTATCTGGTTATACTTCTCATTATTAAATATTATATTTACAATTTTAAATTCAGTAAGAAGACTTTATTCACTCTTTTTGTGGATGATTTAAAGTTTTATTTAATATTAGATTTACAATTTTAAATTCAGTAAGAAGCCTGTATTCACTCTTTTTGTGGATGATTTAAAGTTTCATTTAGAGTCCATATCCTGTTCCTGTAACAAAAAATTTATAAAGACCAATAAGCTTTGTAACAGTTATAATTTATTCACTTAGATACTGTAAGAAATTCATGTTTTTTTTCTTAGATTTTTACCCCCAGCATGCATTGCACTTTCAATTTGTTTTGATACAATTTTCTAAATTGAAAAAAAAGGGTCTTATAACAGTTGATAACTTTGATAATAACAAATGGTAGGCTCTATGTTTGTACCAACAGTCAGTTTTTTTTCCTTTTGTCAGATAACTCCTGAAATCAAACTCCTCTTCAGCAGCAGCAGAAAAACTTCAAATCTAAAAATAAATAAACAAATAAAAAATAAGATTGAAATGTCTGAGCAGTAAAATCCAGCACTGCTAAGTGATCATACAAAGCTGCTGACATAATTATTGCACTACTAAGTGATCAAAGATGAGTTAGTCTAGTGTCATAAGCACAGCTGACCTGCAAGTCTGTTGACCCGCAGGGCGACTCCGGCGGCCCCCTCAACTGCCAGAACCCTGATGGCTCCTGGGACGTCCACGGCGTGGTGAGCTTCGGCTCCGGTCAGGGCTGCAATGTCCTCCAGAAGCCCACCGTCTTTACGCAAGTCAGCTCCTACATCGACTGGATCAACAGAGTAAGCAACATTTTCAATTCATCTGCGTCCTGATTGTCTCACCAGAGCTCAGAGCAACGCGAGGCAAACAAAAGCCTTGGCTGTAAAAAACAGGAAGTACATTGTAATAGTTTTTTTTTCTGTTGTTCCCTCTGCAGGTTATGACCAACCACTGAAGAAGCTGTTCAATGATTCTATCATAATTTACCATCTGTGGTTTCATTCTATATTTCAGTGCACAGAAGAAGCACAAATGCATCAGTAGACACAAATGGCATGGAGATCTACTGTGTATTAAAGTTAATGTGCTGTTATTTTGCTAATGCAGCAGCACACAGAGCCAGCGGGGACTTCACATGATGAGCCAAAGCTTTTCAAGACAGTAATTCCGTGGCTCGTATGTAAAAATCAGTTACGACTCAAAGTCATTTCCTGCACACTTGAAAGGAGTGCTTTGAAATGAAATACATTTGTCTTGTGTTTACTGGATCCTGCAGGGTGTGACCAACTACAACTACTCCCCCATTTGGTTGTAAATAGCTATATATTAACTAAGAGGTGGTGAACAGTAGCAACAATGCTGAGAATGTAGATGCTGTTCAAATATTCTGCACAGTGCATGAGTCAATCAGTAAGTGTTATAATTACTCCACACTTAATGAGTCTTTTTGAATGATACAATGGTTAAGTTACAAATATTTCTTTTTATTTCTCACAAAATATTCATGAGATAACTCTTGGTGTTCATTCTTAACAAAAAAAAAAGTTCATTGTCAACATCAACCTTACAGAATTGTTATACAAAATCATTTTTCACAGTACTGTGACGGCCCCTTGGCCTCGAGACAAATTTCCTGTTGATTTGGCTGCTGGGATCTGGGGAGTGGCTCACCGGCTCATAAATATGTACTGTATAGGTGCCTGAGCAGTCAGTCTTTCTGGACTTTGGTTGGTTTACTTGTGTTTCTTCTTCTTTTTCTTACACTGGTACATGTTCACACATCCACACACGACGCACATTACTGATGGACTGACTGCATATTTAATTTAGCTTTCTTCAATAAATTTATTTTACTTTAAAGAGTCAATGTGTGGTTTCCACATTGTGTCCTTCCTTTGAGCCAGGTCGTGACAGTACATATAAAAGAAATACAAACTTAAGGCATATAAAAAAAGGAACAATGAAACAATAAAAATGTGTTTTGAATGGACAATGATCTAAATAAAACATAAAAACTGACTGCTAAATCAAAACACTATTTCATCAATGCAAAATGGTTTACTACATGACAACTGAAAAAATGGAATTACAACTGCAACTGGTCCTTTGCAAATGAGGTACAGAACATGACAAATAATGTGAGGTTTCAACTTGAAAACGAGCCATGTTGTCATGACTCTTGTAAATTCCACTGATGAAACACTGTGACTCGGTGCTTTCTGCATGAAATGAAACACAGTGATACAATATTTAATACGAAGGGCTGACATTGGGACATTTTGCGTTCATTCTTTGAGTTTTTAATCGCCACTTTAACACAGCAAACTGGGCACTAATGAAAGCACCACATGTGCCACAAAAAACAAAACAGGAAACCTCAAATGAGCACGCCCCATCATAATTTGTAATGTCAGACAGAAATAACCTAAATGCAACTTATGCAATTTTCAAATCATTTTACTTGGCTTCAGCTGTTCATATCTACACACGTTTAACCTGAAGGAGTAAAAACAGTCTGTGAACAGGCATATAAAACAGAAGAAGCTGCAGGAACTAAAACCAGCTCCCTGGATAGAGCCTCAGGCTGTGCTCCTTTCTTTCTGTTCATTCTCTGCACAACTCTAAGTGAAAACAGTGCTGTGAGTCAAGCTATGGCTAGGAAAGTGCATGGGCAAGTGAGTGAGCAATAGTTGCCATTATGATGGCACAGCTGCCCAGTGAAAGAGCCTTTCTGTTGCTCATCTCAAATAAGGACAAAAAGACAAAAAAAAAAAAGACAAGCAGAGATAGAAGCTGAGACTACACTACTGCCTTCACTACCCGACTGCGTTCACCATGGTTACAGGGCAAAGGCTTCTAACTATTCACCGAGCCCTTGTTCACTAGATCCTTCCATCATGCTCTCTCATGCTTCCTCCACTGGCCTCTGTTTGCAAGAGAGGAAACACTGGCAAGACAACATCTGAGCTTGGGTTCAGTCATAAAGTCTCTTCTGACGAAAGAGGAACAACAGTGTCATAACTTTTAACAGCAAAGTATAACTCTGAATTGCACAACTTGATGACGAACTTGATACCTATCTGCAATCACGTATCATTAACATTCCTTTTATGACGACATTAACACTGTGGCAAAGCATTTAGTGCAGAATGACGTGCTGATTCAGCATCAAGTCTTCTGCTTAATAAAAAATGAGTAATGACTAACAGTAAAGGAAAAGTAAGTAAAGTAACTACGTGACAAACACAGTTAACACTAATCAAACTTTTCTCTCACTTGCTGCAACCCTGTGGAAGAACGGAAGACAATAAATACAAAAACATTATTTTCCACTTACCCCTACAGTGGAGCAATCAATCTATCCATGCACATCTATGCACATGATTTTACGAGGTTTCCTGTCTGCCATGGTCTTCCCAGTCTCCCAGCACCCCTAAACAATGGGACTGGATGAGTACTGGTTTCACTGGGGACTATTTCCTGATCAGAGGAAGATAAATACAGTTTGACAGTTGCTTTGGAAGAAAACAGTTCCCAGTGAAACTCTTTGCCCCTGAGGGCTGTGGATTATTCTGGGTATCTGTGTCATTTTTGTTTTTGGAAAGAGCTGTCGGAAAGATATCTTCCCTCAAGTAAATTTTTAGCACAATAAATGAACACTTGTCCATTAAACTGGGGTTGCAGGAGAGAGGGAAAATCACAACAGACTGGAGACCTTGCTAAATCACACAGGAACTACCTGGATGGATAGATTGCATTAGGGGTAAGTGGGAAACCATCTTTTTTGTGTTTTGGGAGAACAGCTTCTTTAACAGAGAGAAAGGCTTTCTGCACTGTAGCATGATCCCACATTCTGCCAAGCCTATCCAGTACGTACAACACAGTCATTCTCTGTGCAGCCTGTGCTTGGTAAACCTCTGGCAGCAGAAGTGATACACTCTTTGGCCTCCCAGGGAGGAAACACTGCCCACAATGTGTGCACGAACAAATCCTTACCAAAACTCCACAGTAAGGACTCATGTTAAACTGCACTGCCAACTCACACAGATACACACTTTAGGTAACACACAAATGTTACATTTGCTGATACTTTGACACAGAAGATGATTATATTTGGTGTGATCCTTTATCCAATGTGCCTCAAACTGAGCTTGATCCATCACACTCAAAAACGGTATCCAGTGACTTTGTTCAATAATTCTGATGCCATCTCAGATATCCATTAAGATCCAAAATGTAAAACAAACAAACAAACAAACAAACAAACAAACAAAACGTTTGCTGTTCAATTCTTTGGAGTGATATGGCTTGAAACGTAAAATTTGAACAGGTACTTGATGAGAAAAGTGCCACTGAAAACGCTCTGCGAGGGATGCATTGTCTCAAGTGCCTTCTTCACGTGTCTGCATGGCACGGCAGAGCCACAAAAGGCGATCACCATGGATTCCAGGAGTTGCAGTAACTTTGCTTTGACCATGGACTGCCTCGTCTCAAAGAGGAGCCACCTTATCGTCATACTGCGGTGGTGGTGTGAGCGGTTCTATACTGATTCCAGCCGCTGACTGAGAATTCTCATTATTTTTCATGGGCAGCTTCTCTGATTTAATCCTGCGGATCTTGAGCGGGAGGAGCTTGCGGCTGGTTTTCGGAGCTCTACGACCGGATGCAGAGGGACCGGCGGCGGGACCAGTGGCAGGACCGGCAGGAGCAGGAGCAGGCTGCGATCCTGAAGGCGAGAACTCTGAGCCTTCGAACTCGTACTGCACCCTGTCCACCTGGACCAGGTCGTCGTAGGAGGGCAGCTGGGAGGAGCTGTGGCGCAGATTGCTCTGGCGGACGGGGTACTGGCCGCTGCCCACTGCCTCTTCGTAACTGGGTACAGCGTAACGCTGGGCTTGCTCCTCAGCACTGGAGAGGATCAAAGAAATACAGACATGAATTATCTTAAATAATCATAAACTTAAATTATGCAGGAGTAGACTGGAGCCTCACCCATACTGGATTTTTGGAGCCAATACCTGTTACAGCTGGGTGATAGGACCTATATTTAACATCACAATATTTTTAGGCTATATTGCGATACACGAGAAAAATCTCAATATTTTGAAATTTCATGATGACTCATGATGATTTCATGACTATCGGTACTTTAACAAAATATTTACACAGTGACATTTTGGATAAACAGTCATTACTAGTGCTTAAATAATAACTAGGTGGGTAAAGACAAATACTAGAACAGCAAGACCAGTCTGGTAAGTTAGGAAAATTACTTACTGTAATTTACTGTAAAATTACTTTTAAAGGCTGCATTACAGCCTTTAAAACCAGGAAAAGATGACACTTAGGCCATATCACAATATTACAATATCCAAAATCCAAAATCCCAGTAACAACCTAATATTAATATGTTGCCCAGCCCTAATACCATAATATATTGCTATTTTTCAATATTGGCTAACACACTGTATATGCCAAAACTGATATATCTGCGATAAGCAGATATCGATTACTATCAGTATTAGTGCTGACAAAGTGTTGGTTAATGTATAATCAAGTTATCATCATAGTGACAAATATCCGTAGAGAAATTACTTCACTTGCTTCAAGAAAATTCTTTACACAGGTGAAAACAAACAGGAAACAAGTGATATGATCTAAACCACTGGCAGATTGTTTCACTTGATAGGAGAACAAGCTTTCAATACTCTACAGGATTGAGGCACTCACAGTTGCAGTCATGCTTGTAGGATCGTAAATCAGAATGAAAGCCCATAACCATATCATTGTATTTACTGTTTACAGGAGGACAGTTTCAACCAGGTCCTCTAATTTTAAATGAGCATTTTGTGGGCCGCTTTGTTTTTTACTTACAGGCCAGTGTCACATTTGTAACTCAAATGTTCTCATTCTTATGTAGCCTGTATGTCTGAATACTTGAAACACATCAAGTTTCTGTTTATTTGACTAAAAAATGTAGTGTGACATGTGTGCATCAGTCAAATATTCCTAGCTCAAAAATTGATTTGAGCCTTCCATTCAGAGTTACAGTAAAAAGCAAAGAGCATAACAGACTAGAAACAGAATATTCATTATGCTGGTGTGTTGTTTGACAGATAGCAAACCATCAGCTGACTCACGTTTCTCTGTCCTCCTGATCTCCTCCTCCCGCCTGGTTCTGGGCTTGCTGGAGTCTGTGCTGCTGCTCCAGCTGTTTGTTCCTCATCCCCAGACATAGGGACAGCAGCAGCATAGCCACTCCGGACCCCACTAAGATGAAGGCCACAGAAGATGCTTTGTAGCGGTTGTCGGGCTTCCCACCACCATCACTCCCTCCCTCTCCACCTGCACTGCTGCTGCTGTTCCCCGCAGCATCTGCAGGTACCACGCTCCACACGATCATCACAATCCCAAGGGCCACCAGTCCAACCCCAAGGGCACACAGTGCATACTGGGACCCCGAGTTTCCAGTACTGTTGTTGTTATTGTTGCCGCCATTGCCAGTGGGGACTGGTGGCATGGCAGCACTGGGGCTCATTTTCTAAGTCCCGCGGCTTGGGTCAGGCCTGCTGCACTGCTCACGAGGTCAGAGACTGTAGGGAGAAAGACGTGTGTACTTAAGTATGTACTAGATAAAAATGAAGATATGTTACCATAGATCATCCATATCAGAAGACCAAACATCAAACTTAAAGACCCTGACACTATAAATGAACACAGCCATTCCTGGTCCTACTCAACCTGTGTAAAAGTACACAATCAAAACAAACTACTTACATTTGAACACGACTGAGAAAAGGCAGAGTGTGTGTGTGTGTGTGTGTGTGTGTGTGTGTGAGTGTGTGTGTCGGTATCTCTCACCACACATAACTCTCATATTAAAGACAAAACGGCATCTTTGGAGATATCCCTGTACATCTGGCTGCTATTGTCGCTGTATTCTCGCCAGAACATTGTTCCATGGAAAGCATGCAGTTATCAATTTCATTGTGCACAAATCCCATGGAGACTCCTGAATGATGGGTGTGTTTTATG
>OMLB01018093.1:0-12218 GCA_900302555.1 Myripristis jacobus | reverse complement strand
CCCCCCCCCCGCCACCCCCTCCCTCTCTCTCCTTCTCTCTCTCTCTCTCTCTCCCCCGAACACACACTCACTCTCCCCCTTAATTAATATTTCACGCGTTTATTACTTTGTTGTAGCAGATGTGTAAAATCTGTACGTATGGCAGCATTCTGGGCAATGTGTGGAGCCAGCCTGCCCTGTGTACAAACAAATTAACTTTGATCTGCCCAGAAAATCTGTGTCAATGTCAATTTCACACAGACTTCATCAAGCAGCAAGGCTGGAATTCAGACATGGGCCAGACTGGCAAGCCAGCGGGGGTGGCAGCCATTACACTACTTTACTGTTGAAGTGGAATCAACATATTGAATGTGGCAACACTAGGAGACGCGAGCCAAGTTACTCAACTGTAGCTCAGTGCTATATCAAAGATGTGCAGCATGGAAACACTCGTGATAACAGGTAGCGGGCTCTTTAGTCAAGAAGCATGGAGGATGTCATCCATACCTGAAAGGCAGTCTGGCTGTTGTAGTTCTTTATCTCTTTATTGGCCCCTCGAAACAGGAGAACTCGTGCACAGCTATCCTGGATGACAAAGGAGAGGTAAAATGCAGATTAATGTATTTGGCTAGGGCTTTAAAATGTCATGGTATTTGATTTTAGCATACATAATGGCATACGCAGACACACACAGTCATGCACACAAGCACGCATGTGCACACATGCAAATACACGCGCACATACTCTCACACCCACACACACAGTGATGTATTAGGCTCCTCGGGGTGCTATTTCCAAGCTTCTAATTGGTCTCTATAGAGCTAAATCTTTTAATTACAAGTGAACTCAAAGTAAGAAAAAAAATCCAAAGATAGAGCTCCTGCAAAGAGAATCTATGCAAAACCCCAACTCTGCAATCATGTAAGTGTGCATATGTGCTTGTGTGTGTGTGTGTGTGTGTGTGTGTGTGTGTGTGAGTAGTTTGACTGTGGTTATTCTAAAGGGCATTAAATATCAGGTTAGGGATATCCTGTGACCCTGCAGAGCCTCTAATTCACAGTGGTCTGCCCTTTACAGTGAATCACCAGCTTACTGTTACAAGCTCAGCTCTTTTCATACTGTCATTGTCTTCCACCATCACTTTCAGGGCTACTACACTACTGTATACCATTACATGGAAACAGGTTGGCATAAAAAACCTGAGTTGAAACAGAATCGGCTGAACAAGGAGCGCAGAGCACCAAAGGCCAAACAGGGTATCCTAACTGCCCATCAGAGCTCTCTCTCTCTTTCTCTCTCTCTCTCTCGCTCTCTCTCTCTCACCCTCTCTCTCTCCTCTGTGAGTGTCAGACTCATGCCATATTTTGTTAGTGTGTAAATGTGCACAGACCCCCTCTGGCACATAAAGTCCAGCTGTAGAATGAAAGGCAAGGTTATGGGTTTATGTGCTGGCTGGCTGAGGGTCAATACGTGATTTAACAGTCAGTGCAGAGTAAACAGGGTGAGCTTGATCTACAGTCACTGAAGTGATGCTAGTGAAACACACACAAACACACACAATGCATGTGATTTAGTCAATAATGTACATGTGCTGAACATATCTCTGTCAGCCTGACTTATCTCTCCACCACACAGCAGGATGGTGGTGATATACTGTTGTACACTGTTGGTGACATACCAGTCGAACAAGAGCATGACTGGTTGGTTAGTTTTTTCAATACCAGCCTTTTTATGTCTCTTGAGTCATACTGCTTGAAGGGTCAGCTGTTTGAAGTGAGAGTTCTAAAAACAATAACGTGAGCACACTTGACATGGTGGCTGTTCAGGGACTGCCCTGGAGAAAAGTGACCGAGTGAGTCAGTGGAGTGCCCTCTACTGCTAAAATGCATAGAAAATGGCTGTGTGAGATGGCTGGTGTACATCACTGCCCTGAGCTGAGCATGATGTATAGAATATACTGTTCGCTTGGAGACAGTAGACCAAAATAAACCTACATAACCCATGTAAACATACAAGGGGAGAACAAATACCTGTAAATGGAGCTGGCAGGTCTCATGAATAATGCACACCTCCTCTTGCCGATAATAGCCTATGCTACTGCTAAGGGTCTAAGAGTGCTAAAAACCCACGGAGATAAACGCCTATGGCTGTTAGCTTAGCTAATTTCTAATCACCTATAAATTATGCAGATGTGTGCAGAGGTATGTGCATACACACAGAGACATGAGCAGGCACGCACTCGCACACACAGCCACACATACAGACGCACGTACACACAAGAGACATTATGATCAACATTTCCTGTCTTTTTATAATAACTAAAAAGTAAGAAGTTATTTGTGTCTAATGAGAACATGTCAATGTGATAAACTGACAAGTTAGCTAAGGTGCTTTTTTTTTTTTTTTTGGCAAACTACATTAAATCATGTGTGCATGATTTAATCAGTGTGAAAAGGATATGCAGAAACACAGAAGCATGTTGAGGTGAATCTTAACAGCCGACTCAACCTGTGCTCTGTTTACCCCCGTCTCTTTGGAGGGAACTTTTAATTACTTTTATTCTAAGGAATCTTGCTGCTTTTGTGAGTTATTTTTGCAATTAGAAAGCAAAGCAGCCATTATGTAAAATGAAAAAAATTCGCAAGTCCTCTTTTAAAGACAGCCTATATGGGGTACTATCTTTCAAAAACCCTCACGATGTCTGGAAAAGAAGTGGTAGCCTAATCGTCACCTCATTGTTTCTGTTTCCTCAGTGAGGAGCTTTGATAATAAGGGGAAACAAAAGTGAAAAATCCTCTATTTGCCAGTGTTGAATGTTTGTGACAGTTCAAGGACAATAGATAAAGGCAGAGACTAGATGTAATGACACACCTGAATGAGCACATCTCTCCATTTACAGTACACCCACATCAGGACATATCAACAGTGTCTGTGTAAGGGTGTATGAGCCTGCATTCTGACTTTAAATGGTGAGATGAATGGAGGTTGAAGAACCTCAACAGCTGGCATCGTGCCACTTAAAGACTGACTACATATAAAATGATCCCCACACACACACACACACACACACACACACACACACACACACACGCACACACCAGGAGGCCAATTACAGTGTGGGACATCTGTCTTGCTCTTCCTCTCCAAGTATTCCTATGGGAATTCATTAGGAAAACGATTCCAGTAGACCTCACCCTTTTCTACTGGAAGTCATTATATTAGTTGCGTAGAAAAGGAACAGATAGTGAGCTAAGTCAAGTACTTTACGGTAATGACGCGGGTCAGTCGTGTGTAAAGAATATGACAGATGGCTCCTCTCACAGTCATAGTTATAAATTGGAGGATTCATTTCCTCATTAGAATTGAATGGGCAGGTTTCACATTCCCCACAGAATGTAAATCTCCGTTTTACATTAGACAGTAGATTAGAATATATGGCTGCCATGAACGTCAAAACAAACATTTATTCGAATCTTTAGCTCCCACCACATACCGTCCATTGTTAAAAGCTCAGCTGCTTTTCATAAGAGCTGCCTCATTTTCTCATTAGTGTGCACAAAAACAGCATGACACTGAAGGCTGTGACACAGACACTTGTTTGAAAATCCCTTTCAAAAGGCGAGGGTAAGTGGGACACAGGTTTGGGGCTAGGTGATGGGGGTGGGGTTTGGGGGAAGGCAAGGTTTTGGTTTTGTGCTTTCGTGACTGGTGCATTTGCACACGGATGGAATTAAGATGAATAAATTAGCAGTGTGTGTGTTCGGGGCTGGTTTTGTATTCAGCAATCAGTTATCCTCCTATCCTTCCCTTTAAAGAGACTGCACTTTGCATCAAGATGCAGTGAGTGAGTGAAAGAGAGAGAATAGACATACATAAGGTAATCAAACAAACCATTTTCTCCCCCTTTCTTGTCCCTTTCTTCTACAACACAGTGTAATCTTTTGAGTTAACCCATCACTGAACCTTTTCTTGAGGATAAATTTAGATGGAAATGATTTCAATATTTATGGTGCACCATGACACACAACAGTTTAGTTAATATGATCATTTAACCACCACATTTATAAACAATGAATTGAAATGATTTCCATCTTGAGAGATTCATATCAAAGTGAAACAGAAAGAGAATTACACCTAAACCAGGGTTTGCTGACGTAGTTGGGTGTGTCTCTGCAAACTAAAGTGATGAAAATAACACAAAATGCGGGTGTGACGAGCCGCTGACCTGGTCCCAGCAGGTGGCCGCTGGTGAGCAAAAATCACTGCCACCCGTCTTACCAGAATGACCACTAAAATGCTCCACTAATAACAACACACCCACTACTGCGCCTCTCCTTCCACCTTGTCACACCAAAGTACAAGTACCACATGCGTCCAGGCAAGGAGAAACCTTCACTGTACCTCAGGAAAATGTCACTGCATCAGTGACTGGCTTGCGCAGTGCACCTGTACAAAAATAGGGCTCACAGAGTTTAACTGAAAATTAAATATTCACAAACAACAGCTTTTGAAACTCTTACTTCAGCAAGCATGACGACGCAGATTTTTTTTTTTCTGCTGCAGAGGAAAAACAGTCACATCTTAAATGCTCATGGAACCTAATGGAGGTAAGCTATTTGTCTTGGTGTAAGTTTTTTTTTTTATCTCCTCTAACAGCGTAGATTTATGATCACTTCCCAAACCTCTAAAGAAGACATGCCATCAATAATTTTATTTTTCCTTGAGGTTAAGGTGTCAACATAGTGCCTTTCCATTATAGCAGACAAGGTAAGGTGTGACAGTGTAATACTTACAACACTGCACAGACCTCTATACACCATATCTATCTTTGCCTAGTCTTGGCTTAATATAAAATTGCATAAAACACAATTTTGAATTAAGTGTAAGAAGACTCAGAAGCGAAAGACTAGAAAATTGTTATACTTGTAATAATGTCACAGAATATAACTTTAAAATACACTTGACCAGTCTTGTCTGACCTAAACTTATCTAGTTCAGACAGTTGTGCGCTTTCATTATTTTTAATTTCACTCGACAACGGTGTCTCTTTCTGGTCTTCCTGCTGTTATCTACTCTGTCCTCTTTCGATCATTTGCCAGACCCCCCGTCTCTCACAGGGAGAGGATCCCTGCCATGCCTGCATTCAGTGCTGATGCTGACACTTTCAAGCTGGAACAGCAAGAAAACATTATTGGCCAAACCTGAGCAGTGAATGGGACTCTCAGATAGGGCATCGTCTGCTGCCAAATATGTTATCTTCACACTCATTCTCTCTCTCTCTCCCTCACACACACTCACTCTCACCCTTAATTAATATTTCTTTCTTTCTCTTCCTCCCCCTCTCTCCCTGTCTCTCTCTTACAACTCTCTCTCTCTCTTGTATGGATCTATTGAACTCTGCCACTGGACTACTACTTTCCCAGTCAATTCTCTCTCCCCATTTCTTTCTGTCATTGTACATAATCATCCGGGCCAGGCCTGTGTCGAGCCTGCTGGAACCCCACTAAGAGATACTGTTTCTGGGATCGATCAGCTCAATGTGATGTCCTGCTTCTACTGGCAGGATAATGCTCCTCCACAACTGTGGGACCATGCAAAGGGTTGGCCAGGGGCTGTAAAGAGACTGCAGACTAACAAGAAGTCATACAAGTTTCTGCAAATAGCGCTATCCCTCCGTCTGTCTTGCCACTCCCCACTCCAATCCCTAGCGCACACACACACACACACACACACACATACACTCCTCACCCTGTGCCCGCTCTCTCTGATGAGAAGTGGAACATGTAATGGCTTTGGTCACGTGCATGTGTTACAAACAGCCTGAATTAAGTATTGATGCCGTGCTTCTCAGTCCCTCGCTGATACATACACATATGCGTACATGCGTGCACACACAAACACACGCGAGCACAGCCTCCTCTCCTGAGACTTAAGTGCTCCATTCCAGTGAAATAGTGGAAAGCAGGTCATTCCTCATGAATGAAATCAGCTAAAAAGGACGCAGTTAAAATCACACCACGCAAACACACATTTTACATTCAGAAATTTCACTGATATATAGAGAAAGACACAGAGAGGGAAAGAGAGAGGGAGAGAAAGAAACAGAGGAGTTGGGATGATGGAGTAAAGTGCTCATTTTATGTCCACAAACTAGCTATTTCCCAATGCGGCAGTAAAAGAGAGCCTCAGAAACATCCAAGTCTCTTTTCTGAAAGCACCAAACCAAACACACCAAAATGGCACATGGGATATCTCCAAGAAGAATCAAGCTGATGCTGATTTTTGTGGAAATCTTATAAAACAATATAACCCATGCTCAGCAAAATGGGAACGCCTTTAGATGCTGATTTAAATGATTGTAAACCAATGAATAATTCTTAGAGTCAGGTTTGAGAGCAACTGTTACTCCAGGACAGAAGCAACCTTGATCACTGGGCTTCATGAGGACAGGATTGTCCTTTTCTTGCTTGCACACAACTGCACACTGTCATAATCTGCCTCCAAGGGTCTGTGAGGCAACAGTCACATCATAAGTGGAAAACAAAAACAAAACAAAACAAAAGGTGGGTGCTTTCATCTCAAGCACCTAACAGTATTGCAAGTGCATACATTTACAGGTAGGGCAACACATATGAGTGTGAGTCAAATCCCTGACCCTTTCTGGTTTTAGTTTCATGCTCCTACTTGGACCAGTCCTCAGTTAAATCTCCCTTTTCAATATATTCTGGCAAGAGGACACTAATGCACTGCAGATAATGATTATTTATTTGACTTATTTGGATCTCTTTTAGCTCATTGGCTAATCTTCCATGCGTTACATTAAAGCATCATTAATCCTCTGTTTCAGACTGCCATTCAGGTATGCACAAGTATCATGTGATCTATGATCACAGCCTTGTTTACTGTGCCCTGTATCTAATGCTGTACTGCAAGAGGGAAGAGCTTTGTTCAGCAACACAAAAGCATAACTACATCTGTGGATTTATGTATCCATTGAGTGTCAAGCTGGTTTCAAGTGAGTGGCCGGTCTAACGGCATTACTCATGGTTCTAATGTCAGAATGTATCCTCTGTTATGAAGTCTCTCCCCCATGCATGTATGCACACCTACCCACACAATGTGGCATACAGAGTAGGGAGAGTAGGGGGTTTTTCAAATTGGATGGCACAGAGTTCAAGCCCCCATGAGATCAAGCATCTGCCCTACTCATTAAATGTCCTTCAGCAAAACACAGAATCCCTACCGGCAACAGGGGCGCTGCTCTGTAGCTGACCCTGCACCCTCAGAGGGGACAAGCAAAAAGACGAAAATGTGCATATATATACAGTATGTACGCTGATGCAACACCCACACATATACACTCCCAGTCACGTACCAAATCCATACAGTATGCACACACCCAGCAGTTCCATTATGCACATCATGCAGCATGCATGGAGCCCCTTCCCCTGGTGATGTTGTCAGTGACTCGTAATCCATCCGCCACATTATTATATTGATGCAAATCCACCCTCATCACTCATCTAAGAGCCTCCTAAGCTTCTTTTATTGAATGTTTTTTTTTCTTTTCTTTTTCATTTCGGTGTTTGACATTTTGTACAATAATTATATCATTGTTTTACTATCCTTCTACGGGTTGTGTTTCTCTGTTTTCTCTCTGGACGCTCTCCCTGTTCAGCTCCTTCATGTCTATCTCTTCATCAGAGCGTGTGAATCAACTCTGACTCTTCCCACCTTTGCTGTTGTTCATTCTTTAGCAATTTCATTGCCTGGCAGGCTGTCCAGGTCAATTTTCCTTGATTTGCATTGCCATATGATCAAACCAGTAATATGAGACTGGGGAGAGGATCTATGCAAATGGAAAGCAGGTTTGAAAAGGCTCAACTTCACCTGTGTATGGCTTAAATGCAGCGCTCAAATATTTCTGAAACCTCAGCTTTTCAAAGTAAAAAAAAAAATGAACCATGCTAATAAAAAGTGTTCAAATTCAATTAAAAATGAACACAGCGTGACATCTGAACCAACAGGCAGGTTTGTAATCTTTGGAGGATTAAAAATATAAAAATGAATATTTTAGGAGGCAATAACTTAGTTCAGCTTTAACATGTTAAAATATGCAGGGCTTTTGGCTCTATATTAGTTGCAGAAATTGTGCTGGTGCATTTTACCAATCATGGGTACAAAATGTCACTCACTCTTAAGTTTAAAACTTTAAATTTTTCTAGGCTGTATGAATGCACGGCACATATACATCACTCTAGTCCCTTCAGCTTATTAAAAGCATGTTTAATATTTGTTAGAGGATGAGGTAATGCAGTGCAATAACAAATCACTTCTGTTACCATTTCACTCTGTATATTTCTTTATCATTGGTACCTGGTTGTAGAGAGCACACACATGCAGGGCGGTGTTTCCAGATGCATTCTGGGTGCTCATGTCAGCTCCGTAGAACAGCAGGTGCTCCAGGTGCTGCACATGACCATGGCGACATGCCTGGAGGGGCAGATTTAAATAAGGATATGTTCACATTATTCCACTTTTTCCCCAAACTTACACCACCTGTTTAATATAAAAAAGGTCAGGGACAGCAGTTGCAAGGCAGAAACAAGTGACTGCTTCCTAAAGTTGAGAGAAAAATGAACATTTTTGAGGAGAACCCATGAGCTGGACTCTGCTTTTTTGTATTGCAGTGTCATGTTCTTGTATCGGAGAAGAAGATAACATGAGATGACAGGTGACAATGCCTACAGGCTAGATTTGAACCAAGGAGGTCACAGGCACATATTAAGCACTTTAGCCCAGTAAGCCATCAAGATGCCCCTCTGGCTGCATTTTCACAGTGAAGAGAATTTGGAAATTTACACTTTGTATTTGACTGACAGTTGGCTGCCCCCTTCCTCTGGGTAGCACTCAGAGGAAGGGGGCCATGTTCAAACAAAACACACACAAAACTTCAGCCGATTGATTATGTAACATGCCTGCATGTACGTCCAATATTATAAAAAGATACATAACTAAACCTCAGAAATGTTTAAAGTACTGAATCCTTTCCCTTGGGCAGGTGAATGTGGTCCGGTGTTTTTCCTTGCATAGAAATCTCTTCACTGGCGTTGTTAACAGTCTCTCTAAGGGGGAATGGGGGAAAAAACTTGTTTACATCACATACCTGAGGCGAAATGTAAATCTGTGAGTTAAAGTTATTTTGGCGACAGAGATGCATTTTTTCATCTTCTTTGTTTCTCACAACTGGGTGCAATAAACTATTCATCTAATCGCTATCTCATCTGTCTCGCTCCCTCCTTCTCCGCTGTTTTTTTTTTTTTTTTCCTGTGTCATTGACAAACAAGCGCACAAACTCTCCCTTGTAATTGTTCTCTCCCTGTCCATTGTTCTCTCTTGCTAAGGGTGTGTGACAGCAGTAAGACAGAGCACAAATGATGCTGGGATTGTTGCCGGTTATCAGACCTTACACAGTCTATCCTATTGTACACAATATGTACCACAAGAATACCAATGCTGAAGAGGACGCAGGAAAAAGGGAAAGGCAGAGATAGAGGTGGAATGTGAGAGAAAAGGAAATGGAGAGGAGGTACTGGATGTAGAATTGCAGGTCTATTTACTGTACACTATCTAGGATTTATCAACACTCATGCCCTGATTCAAAACTCACACTGCAGCGATGCCAGTGCCTCGGGCAAACACTCAATTCCTCTTTAACTGCCTACAACGTTAGCACATTGGGAAGGACACTCATGTCAAAGTAACGCCCCCTCAAAGGCTTCACACTCCCTCTACTGTATGTCTTCATTTCTCCACCTGGTAGCGCCTCAAGACTTTTCCATTGCGGGGAGCACCATGGGAGACAGATGAGGTGTGTGATGGAGACAGCATCACTCTGCTCTATCGCCCGAAAACAAGACGCCACAAATCAACCGTTGTACCTCCAGTGCAGAAACTTGAGTCAGGGTTCTGCTAGGTGAGTAAAACGTGCATTGAACTGACATGCGATTGAGACACCAGTGCACAGCGGTTGGCATAGTTCATCTACAAATGATTAATTTAACACGCACAGGGGTTTTTTATTTCTCTCTGTTCTCTTTCCTTCATGTTAGACTGAAAAGGTTCAGCTGGCCACAGGGGAATAAAACAGATCTTTCCCAGCACTGCTTGTAAATTCTAAATCTTGCTTCATAATTATGTCCTGCCATTCACTACAAACGAGCAAATGAATATTATATTTAAGTGACAACAGATGAACTAGGAATGGAAAATGTCTACTCCTGAGACAAAATATCTCCCATTAAAGATTCAGTGGCTTGGAGTTGAAGGATTGCACACAATGCAACAGCCAGACTTGTAAAAGGTGATAATTCAGTATTAGTTCAGTCTACCTAGGCTCATTCACAGTGAAATGTTGCCATTCAATATCTTGTCCTAGGTACTTCACATTCAGTGTTAGAGGCAGAAGTGATGACTCACATAGCTGTCTCTTTGCTTCCATTTACAAGTCTTTCAGACACGCACACACACACACACATGCATGCACACACACAAACACAGACCTCCAGTCTCTCTGTAACTACTCAGACATAACCTAAAAAGCCCTGACACAAACAAAAACAGCATGTAGGCACTAGCCTCCATTATGTTTACAGGGGAGGGCATGCCTTGGGGTGTTATGTGTATGAATACACACAATATGCTGTGTTTGTTCTCCTTTAGTAAGGAACCTCTACTGTGCTAAACAGAGATAGGCACCACTGCTTGGACCCATTATATACAAATGCAGCACATAAGTGTTGGGCAAGCAATGGATGCTGTAGTCCCATTAACTCAACTTCAAAACTACAACAACACTTAATGACATTTATGTAATTTTCAGTATCTGTATAGGTAAACAGCAATGTGTGTGTGTGTGTGTGTGTGTGTGTGTGTGTGTGTTATCTATTAGATTATTGTCTGAACTTTAGATCAAACAGGATGTTGCCACTGTAATAAATACAATTAGGACTAACCTTGACTATTTAATCTAACCAGAACTTTTTTTCCATAGATTTTGGGACAGTTAAGTACAAGGATTTTCATGGGTTTTATGGATTTTATGGATTTTTCTACAGATAAGTTTAACAGGTTAAGTATGAAGTGAGCTTGGCCATTTTACCAGGAATCAAATGCAGCAGGTCACTGTAGAGACATCATCATCCTCTGTACGCTGAGAGATTTACAACAGCAGAAATGTTGATCTAAAGATCTCATGCAGAAGAACAGGACTCATTTTGACTAAAACAAACGGATGGCTAAATAACATCAGATATAATGTTTGTTGAAATTACAATCTCAGCAATTCAAATTTAAGACTATTCAATGGTCTAACATTTATGCAGCTGAATTAATATATGAGAAGGCTACCTGGTGTATTTCTTGCCAGCCGTTCTCGTCCACACAGCCGACCTGTGCATGATCGTGCAGCAGCAGCTCACAGCAGTAGGGGTCTCCTCCCACCATGGAGCTGTGGTAGAGAGGGGTCAGCCCCCGACTGTCCTTGTAGTCAGGTGATGCACCCAAGTCCAACAGGGTCTGGTGGGAGGGGAAGAGGATTGGAGGGAGGACGGCGTTAGTGAAAAGGGCTTTATAGAGAAGCAGATCCCCATTGTAGATCCTCAGTCTATCCTGAATCTAGGAGGGATGAAGAGGCTTGCACACAGAACGACATTATACAGGTGTCATTCACACTAAAAAGGACTAAAGCCTGTTTTGCGGTCAATCTGCTTGGACTCTTGAACCACTGAGCCCTGTGTCCGTCAGCGTGACAGATGTGTGTGCTGCCAGCCATGTCAGTTCAAGATAGGTGAAGAGGTTTTGCTCCAACATAGATTAAAACCCCCCTCTGATGAAAATCAAGTGTTTAACCTTGTTAACACGGCCACGTGGTGTTTTTCTCATGCTACAAGACATATCAGGATTAAAATAAGCACACAACACCATGCCTGAGTTTTTCTGCTTTGAAACTGCAGTATATCAAGGTCAGTCTCAAAAAGGCAGGCAAGGTTTATGCCGTAATAAACCAAAGGAGCCAATCCCATCAACTGTCATCAGGGGGTGCTGCTTTTCATGTCATTAGCATCAGCCCCCGCTGGTGACTTGAGTGTTATATTAGTGTAACAATTTGTTTTTAATGGACAGATTATCAAATACGATGTAAATTACGAGCCAGTGTTTATGGGGGTGGATGGGGGGTG
>OMLB01018092.1:0-29004 GCA_900302555.1 Myripristis jacobus | reverse complement strand
AATGAGGGGGTGGGAGAGATGGGGACCAAGCAGACATCCTGACCTATCAAAACTGACCCTCCAAGCCCCTGGCACTATTTGAATAAAACATGCAGTCCATAAATAATTCCAGCCCTCTGCCTGTAATTCAGCCCATCCTGGGATATTCCAAAGTCATCATTCCTCATCTTGTCCAAGTGCCATTTTGGCTATTTTCAGTAAATAGTTTGTATTAATATCACTGAGTTGCAAACATATTGCAGCATTTAATACATCTATTTCTTGGCAAAGCTAAGGCGGCCACAAACAGTATTAGCTGTATGCTCTTTGCCTGAGAATTAATTATTTCAACCAAAGGTACAGTTTTCAGACAAACACTGCAGCGCTGTGGGACTAGATAGTTTTTATTTGTATTCAAGAAAGAGATGGTTAAATTCAGAAAAAAAATGTTTTCTATTAAAGTGCGCACTGAATTCCTGTTACTAATGATAATGCTTTTAACATTAGGCCTGCATTACAATTCACATATCCCAATTTGACCTCTGGATGAAAGCCACCAATTTCCTTTTTAGTACCAAAAGAAATTGTGAACATAACATTTGGCATTTTGTCGAGGTATTATTGAATGCACTTTGTCGTCTCTTTGGTTAGGGTCACTGCACCCAAATCCCATGGCCAGATTCAATAACATGTTGAAATATTTAACACACTCCAATACATTCCAGTCATATGTTAACCTTCAGCACCGAGGGTCTCAAGGAAATGCTTTGTATTTGGTGTTTTTAACGTTTTATATATTAATTGTAAATTCCCATTGATTCCAGGTTTTTAAAACTTTTCAGTTCTATCCTTTTCACAGAGGGCATGATTCGTTGCCATAGCAAAGTGATATCAGCAGGTATCTTGAATAAATGTGAAAGTAACCTTGAGGTTTATTTTTTCAACATGATAGAAATTCATGATTGAACTGATTATCATCACAGTAATTATCTGTATAAAAATAGCTCAGTGAATTGCCTCCCTATTTCTACATCCTGTCTTTTTGCCTTCACCACACTTTATTTGAGTTGTGTATTCATCTCATATTCTTAAGCAGTTCATGAATGCCACAGAATCACACAGCACAAAAATGTTTTTCTGCAAATGAATAAGTATTGTTTGAAATATTAAGGCAGAACATGGGATGTAATTTACATCCATTACATGCATTTTGCACAGAGGGCAAGAAATATTGTAGCTCACTCAGTGCACACATAATAATCAGATGCGGGAGATCTACTGCATAGCACTAAAGGTTGCCTGCTTTTAGAATGGCCTCTGCCCTTGCTGAGCAACTATGTGATTGCTTTCAGCAGCAGAAAATGTTGTGCTTTCTCAGTTAATGCATATGTCCAACCAAATTAAGTGTCACCCAAAAGTCCTTATTCTGAACAAAACATGCCAGTCTGTGAATCCTCTACGTTCATCTATTCCATGCTTGAACAGCTACAAAACCACAGCATCTGGTTGCACTGCAGCAGGTTTGTTGGTGTGTGTGTGTGTGTGTGTGTGTGTGTGTGTTTGCGTGTGTGTCTCTGCCTCTGTTTTGGTGAAGGCAGCCAGCTCGTTTTCCCTGTGCTGCTCACTCCAGTCATGAAGAATGATCAGCTACACAGCTGCACCAAAGTGTGTGTCCAATTACCATCACACACACGGGTGCACACACACTTATGGATATGTACACACACATACACACACTGAACCACTGCCTGGAGAGCAAAAGCAGACCCTACACCCTCCTCCCTCCTCCCAACACACACATAAACACACACACACACACACACACACACACACACACGCCGCTTTGATGCATCTTCTGCATTCAGTGTGCATTGACGATTTGGATTATAATTTAAAACAGCAAACCATTGTTGGATTGTTTTCATACTTGCTGTGTATGTTTCATGCTGTACTGGCAAATGCTGTAGGTCATTGATTTTATTCACTTAATGGTACAATTCAGATAGTTATGTTTTTCCCCTCAGTATTACCAGTTTTAACCTAGCACACCCTGCATCTAATATCTCTGAAAAGTGTTGCTATCGTTAGTTTTGAATGATATTTGAAGTTTGAAATTTGAATTTTATTGTTGTAGAAAATTACACGGCCACATGTGGTTAGTGAGATAGACACTGAAAGCAAAACACAAACCTCAACCCAGAAAAACATGCCATTATGCATAAAGGGCTAATTATGCATAAAATGATACATGAAAGAGGGGAGAGAGCTGCAATATAAATCAGGCATTCCTTTCCAAGAGAGTCACACATGAGCTGCCTCCATTCTGTCCATCAGCATTCTCAAATGACGCTTTTCCTAAAGGCCAGCTTTTGGACAGCTGGGAGCCAGAGATTGAAGCTTTCACACAAATCCCTCCTTTTCTCAGTCACTTGTGGGGCTCAAACGTCCACAAACACACAGTTTGCCCCTGCCTGCTGGTGTGATAATAAGTAATGACAAGTGGAAATCTGGAGGCACACGCTTTATAAGTGACAGACAAATCTTTACATTCTTGGTGCATGAGGAGAATGTTCTTCCTGACGTCTGTGTGAGACTCTGTAATGTGATTACTTTTGTTTGCTTGTTTATTTGACTGGCCCACTGAAAGTGAACCAGGAGCTCAACACACCGCAAAAATATCCATCTTAACATGTCATTTAGTCTTATTAGTCTCATATCCAGTCTTTAAAAAACTTGCTTTCATAAAATAAGTGAAAATATCTGCCAGTTGGATGATATAATCCCACTTTCCAATGCAGTTTGAGGTGAGTTTTTTTTGGGAGTACATGAAACATATGTTGAAACAAGGCAGGATAAATGAGATCATGCAACTGGTATCAACAAAATGAAACTTAATTCAAGGAAATTCTGATATCAAATTGATTAGCATTGGAAACAAGTGGGATTATCTCATCCCACTGGAATTTTTTTTTTTTTGACTTGCTTTAAGAAAAACATGATTTCAGGACTGAATATGAGACAAAAATGACTTGTGAAGGTAAATATTTTTGCAGTATATATGCCCTGTTGCAAAAGTTTACTTCTACTTTCTACATCAACTTAAAAATCGTCTTAAAAATAGAGTAGCTTTGTGTCATGGTTCACAACCTGTGGCTATATTCTATCCAGACAGCACATAAATTTTAAAGTGTTTACAGTGGACCGAGCCTGTCCTCACTATTTTCAATGCCTATTATAATCATTTTTTATTATTTTGAGTGTGTGTATGTCATTTGTAGTCAGATTAGGTGATGGTGCTGGAAACCACCTTTCCACAGAGCAGTGACCCAACACCAGCCTAAATATATCAGGGACAAACATAGAGGTGGACAAGCTGATGATTCCCAGACTTAAACTGCCTTCTAAATGCTGTAAAATACTTCCAGCCTAAAATGAACATCTAATCCGTACACAGCAGCTCTGTACTGTCAAATACAGGCATGTGAGCATGACAGTTTGCAAAGGTTTTCTGTATTCATGCCCTAAGCAACAACAACACACACTAATGGAAGACAACCTGTGTTATTTTGTGTGAGCGGTAGAGGGAGGGATAGAAGATCACAGCTGAGACATTTTGAAACTAAGCATAGATATTTTGAAGACAGTTGGAAAAGCAATAATTTGATCCAGTGGGAGAAGCCTCCTAAGGAGCTCGGCTTTCAGCTTTGTTTCTAGTCTCTCGGATGCCTGTTTAGCATTCCTTATCTTGCAAGATTTGGATTTCAGCCTACAGAGTTCCACTGTGAGGTTTGAGCTCTCTGTATGCAGGTTTCCTTGCCGCGGGTTCCCAGCACAAGGTTGGCGCTGCCTCGATCACAGACGTCTTAATTCCCCTGAGAGGCTTCTGGGGAAACGCCTTCAGGGGAATATTTAATTTGCAAACAATTTGAAAACCAAAGGAGAGGTATTTTTGAGCCCTATGGTGCCGATTAGCAGCTAAGCAGTATATCCTCACTGCTTTCTCCCCCTTGCCCCCAGAGAGTATTTACGTACAGTATATAAAAAGATAGAAGCGTATTTTTACTGATGATGTCACTGTCATGGTGATTAGGACGCTCCTCTCTTTTACGGGCATGTTCTTCCCCTTTTGGAACAGTTGTAATACGGCATCACATATTATACAACCTGATGCCAGGCTGACAAAAAGCAAGTCTGATCTTTTATTTGTCCCTCTGTCTCTGTGGTTGTTCATGGCAGGGGTGCAGATCTGAAACACTTGAAACATGTATGAAAACGCTTGTTTAGAGTAGAGAAAGACAGGGGCAGGGGCAAATATCTGCTGCCAATCATTTTAACTGGCATGCCACTTTAAAATCATTTGTCATTTTTAGGGGTCTACCATAGCGATAACACAGTGAAGAGCATTGTAAAGCCTTTTGCCCTCCTTCCATGTGACAGCCACTTTTTTTTTTTTTTTTTTTTTTTGCATAGAAATTTAATAGCAAGCAAACGTTTATGATAAAAATTATTCCAAAAATCTCACATAAAGTATGGAACGCTTTTGTCGATGTTCTGTGGCTGCAGGGTCACCTTGGCCCTCAGTTGCATGCCATATGAATTCATGTAGAGGTCGAACTCTAATGCTTAGACAATCAGGGATTCTGAGAGTGATGAATGTTTTTGTTTTTGTGTGCACACCCTACACCCAAGGGTGGAAGAGCAGTGAGTTAAATTGCAGCAGCCTCCTTTATTAGTGCAAGTGCTGTATTTAATCACATTTGCAATGACATCCATTGCGTGGTACAAACATAGAGCCCTTCACAATGAATAGCAGAACAGGAGGGAGAGTATTTTGGTTTTACTTTGTTTGTGCACTTTATTGTGTAATTACCAGTGTTTCCAATCAAAAGAATCAAGTTTAAAATAGTTTCTCTGTTTTACTCTGAACTGTTACTCTGCATATAGTTTAAATGAGCTACAGGACTCACAGCTAAGAGACAGCCCAAGAACAAAAATATTCCATTGTTGACAAAAACATTTACAATTTACAAATAACGACTGCTACAACTGTAATATGTACTGCCATAATTACTATAACTTTGAATTATGCTAAAATTATTCTAATCATTTGATATATTATGTTGCGCATATAATGCATAATTATTTAATCTTGGCCCACAAACTGACAGTTATGAATAAAATAAATTGATTAGAAAATGTAATAAACCTATCCAAAAAAAAAAAAAAAGAATTACATGAGACTAAAGTATAATTTGTCATTGAAAGAGGAAAACACATAAAAAAAAGCACAGGTTTTAGAAACTTTTTTCCTGTTGGCCACTTTAGTTGCACAGTCTCTCTCCATACATACAGTAGAAGGAATCATCACCAAAAAGCAGGCTGGAAAATGTCACATTTTGTAATGTGTCTTTGAACCACAGGAGGCCCAGCTTGTCATTTGTGCACACAAAATGTGGACCATTCTGATGAACAAATAGTCTTCTCTTATATGTGGTTTTCTGCAGGAACATAATCTTCTGACACTAATAGAAATTATACTAATCAACAAAGCAACACATAATGTCCATTTTCTCAAAGTGTTCCAAAATGGCACATTTTGACTTTTATGATGTTCAACAGAGGATTTTGCTCATGGATGACACCTAAACATAAAGTTCCCTTCCTCAATTCACATTGTAAATCTCTCTATACAAATAAATCATGTCATCTTTACCAGGCTTACAGAGCTGCTTGACACTCACTGGGTCAGTGCGTAGCTCCTTTCAGTGCGACTGGGTGGCCGGTGTTCAGCTCCTCCTCAGGAGCGCATAGTGATACTCTCTGTGTATAACAGAGCTCACCACACACAGAGCCGTGACCGCGAGAAGCCTAAAGAAGCTGCTGCTACTCTGCATGACGCCACTGTGCACAGACAGTGTGGAGCTGCCTCATGCTGTTTCTTAAAATACAGCATATCATTGGCTTCTCACACCTGACAGTATCCATTAGACTTGTTTGGCTCTTTCATGCATTTTCATTATTCATCGTAGACAAATTTAATGTATAGAATTTCACATTAATAAAAATAACAAGCAATGGATACATAAATGCCAGCGGGATCATGCATGTGGAAAATATAAAAAAGTGGCCTGATATAATGTGTAGTGTACCAGCCACTGAGCCAGAAAGCTACAGTAGTTAGATAGTCATTCCTAGCTTTGAGGGACATGCATGCCCATCAGTATCTCTAAATGCGAAACCTGTGATAGAATCAAAAAGAATAAAATCTGACTCAAAAAGCTGCTCTCTGCAAGTGTATGAATCCAAGAATCCTTGTGATTCATAGGCTCACCTCTAATGGCATCTGGCAGAGATGTGGCTCATTGTCATGCACCCCGTGGTGCTATCTGCCTCTGGTTCGCATGCAGTGCTCACTGAAGTGAGCTACACCAAGCCTCTTCTGGGGGGCACAGTCAAAATGACTACACTGCTGGTGGTATCTTCTACAGAATTTCCAAAAATGGGGAATATTTCAAAGTGGCATCCAAGCAATCCAATAAATTTGACTGAAACCATACAGATGAAACCTATGTAAAAGTCCCATGTGTTTCATCAGCTGTGTAGTTGTAGTTCATGCATCACATAGGACAGGAGATGACACCCAGGGACTGTTACAACTCACTGCCTTTGTGGGTTTACATGAGCAATGCTGTGGTAGTAAATGTCATGTTACTGATGGCAGTGCTGTTAATTAGCAGCAGTAAAATTCTGCATGATTCAAAGATGATTAAAGTGCCTTGCAGAACAGTAGAGGTGAACACTTACACATTGTAATTGATGCAGGGGTGAATGTTCGCATTCATTCTAAAACAATGAGTACTTGTTGACATACATTAAACAAATAAATGTGTTTTTGCTCCGGGAATCTAATTTGCACTCATAATAAACTATTGCAGTGGAAAATTCTGCTTGATGTAAATTTTCTTGCATTCATAATTTAGAAGGCAATTCATTATGACCATGCAATCATTGCAGATATTTGTGCTAAAATTACATTCTAATATTTTGATATTAGGTATTCTGCTATGATATGGATTTATTTTGCTGCAGCCTTTTGATGGTACATAGTAAGACCCCCATGGCAACAAAATAAACTTGCATGATAGATACAGTATGCTCCTTTTTCTTTTGACATCAACAAAAGACATTTTGTTCATCAGTAGCAAAATATATCAAGTATAAATGTCTGTCATCATTTGCAAATGTGATATCCCATTTATTTTTTCTCATAAATCTACAGAAATTCTGAAAGCTTTGCTATGCTATAATCTATGGTATATTCACAGTGTATGTTAAATAGTTTAAAGGCATGTTGTCTTGGCCTCTCTCACACCCAACAGCATACGTTTTAATTTTTAAAAACCTAATTTAAATGACAAAGAACTCACTGATATTTACAGCAAGAGCCTGACCAAGTCATTGCAAAAGAAGGAGACTTGCACACAGTCACTCTTCAAAGCTCTCCAGTGCTACTGAAGTGTTGGTGAGCACTGCGTAGTTGGGGGTTCAGTCCTTGCTCAAAGGCATGTTGGTGGAAGCTACTGAGGGAGCAATGAGCATTCACTTCCAAGCTTCAAAACTAAACTACTTTCTCAATGTATAAACCCTATGCAGCATCTTCATTATAAATCATTCTGGATTAGAGTGTCAGTCAGATGCATAAAAAGGAAATGTGCTTCGTTCAGTCCTGCACAAAATCCCAAGGCTTATCATCAGTGTCAGAAAATGACAAGTTTATTACGTTCTCCTAATTGTCAAGTAAACTTACACTTATGGTATCTAATAAACTTTCACTTGGCAACTGTGGTCCACGTTATTACACTGAATATACTACCTAGGGCTCTGCGAGAGCATAGTAAAGCTGCCAGTATACAGTAGAAATAGTAATTCACTGTGACATTGTGTCTGGGGGCATACAGAATAGAGCAAGGCCGCTGTCCTCTGCAGCCAAAGCAGTGTGGAAAGATGCTGTCAATAAAATCTTTGGCACATTATTCCTATTGGGCTGAGAGTGAGACTACTCTTGTCTGCTCCTTGGCACGCTTGGCATGTGTCCGCTGATATGTAAAAGTCTCTACATGCCTGATGGAAGGCAGTTCATATCTCCTGTGCTGTCAGGGCTCCCCCATCTGTCTGTGTGTGTGTGTGGCTTTTGTGTACATGTATGCGTGTATGTGTGTATGCATATTACATGTCCGCCTTTTGCCCTCTTTGCATGGCTTAACACTGTTATGGATCACAGAGGGCTGACTTCAAGCTGAATAAAGCAGGGGTGCCATGAAAAGAACATGAGACCTCAAAACTTCTGACTCAAAAGTTCCATTTCCTTTATAATCCTATCTTGCAGTTGTTGAGATTTAATGGGAAACCCCTAGAGACCTTCCTTGAATATGCCAGCTAGCTGAATATTACACTCTCCAGCGTGCATGCCCCTTCCATATTAATCTATTTTTTGTATCTGTGAGGAATCATCCAAGAACCTCTGCTGAATAGGATCCTTTGGCATCTCAGTCCTCTGTGCAGGCTGGAGCGGGGATCTGACAGAGTCCCTTTAAGACAGGTGACCTCTTGAAAGGCAGGTATGAGTTACACACGTTGCAGACATGTCTGGTCTCCAAACATTGGCCCAGCTTCCAGGAAGATACCAGAGTCAGGCTGGCGCCACTGCCTCCAACTGGGCCAAGCAGAACAAGCTAGATACAGTGGCACTCCACACTTCAAGGTGTCCCTTGTCATGTATACAGCCCCCAGCAGCCCTCCTCCTCACCAAATGGCATTACATCACTGACCCCATTTCATACCCGCTGCAAAACATATCACATGGCCGACATGTTTCTCGAGCATTTACTGTCACTCAAATTTGCACCTCTCTGTCATCCACTTTACACAGCCTACAGGGGATTTTAGCAGGGCCAGAAAATGAGAAATTCTTGAGGCATTTGTTGTGATGTGGATACGTATGACTTGGCATATCAGGGCAGGCAGTATTAGCTGCTGGTGGCAGAGTTTACAATGAACTCTGATAACCTGTGATGATGAAACTGGGCTGTTCTGATTTATTAGTGCAGAGGAGTCACAGGAAGCATTTCCATGTGGATTTTCAGGGGACTTGACATGGAAGGCACGAAGGCCTCACACTCTAAAAAAAGCAATCCTGGCCCATCTTTTACAAGTGGGCGGGGGGTCTAAAATAAAATCAGCTGCCACTGTCTGCTTGTTGGACAGAGGTAAACACACACTACTGGAGCTGGTCTCCAACACTGACTGGGATTTGCTTTTCGCTTGGAAAGACCCTGCGGGCCAGGGGTGCAGCGGCCATCCTGTGGGATTCTACCAACTGAGTTCACGTTTTAATAATTCACTAACCTGCTTACCTGGTAGGTGAGAGAAGCATGTGTGTAGATTGGATTCCTGCTGGCTCATAATTGGAGTTTTCCAAAATTTTTATTCTGCCTGGCTGCCTCTTTATAAGGCATTAATTTAATGTGCATGGAAGATATTGATTGGTTATACACGCAGTAAACACCGGTTATAATGTCTGCTGAGAAAAGGATAGAAGGATTCATTCATAGATTTTCCTTGAAGTTTGGCAGTGATTAGAATGTCTTTGTTGCACTCTAAAAATGTATTATCATTGTCCTCACACCGAGCGTCCTTGCACCCAGAATACAGGGACAAAATGTAAATAATATGTCAGGCCCGTGGATAAATAATCTGTGACTAAAATATTAAGTCAGCTCTGGAACTTGGAAGTTTTGCTCGAGGAGAGATTATATTTATTCTGTTCCCAACTAATTCCAGTTAGGAGCTCAGAGCTGCTGAGTTTGTTGTACCAAGGCCAATATCTCTGGGTGTTTTATTGTTCTGCTCCCATACCATCAAGCAAGACATGAAATAAAGAATACCGAAGAGTAATTAGAAATAAAGGCACCCACACAAGGTTATCA
This sequence comes from Myripristis jacobus, assembly GCA_900302555.1. Lineage (NCBI taxonomy): Eukaryota > Metazoa > Chordata > Actinopteri > Holocentriformes > Holocentridae > Myripristis > Myripristis jacobus. The sequence continues at coordinate 19,039 of OMLB01018092.1, read as the reverse complement.
ATGCAGTGTGGGCTGGCCCAAGAGTTGTTGAAATGGATTTTCAGCCGTGAAAGGAGAGCCTTGACCCCCCAGCTTTTCTTCATCTTTCACAGAGAAATACGAGTCTACATGGCAAAGTTTAAAATAGGCTTGATTTATTTTTTGCAAGTACTTGGCGCCTAGTTTCCTCCACTTTCTTGTTATGTGAGCTCTCAACCCATCCTAACATGTCATGAGATAGCCCCAGACTGTTGACACATTTGTTGGCTACAAATTTCAAGTCTTAGCCAAACATTTACAGCATATATGTCCTAAAAGACCAAAAGGAATATGCTGTCATAGTGCAGAATTTTCCCACAATTACATCTCTGTGCTAAAGTCAAGATTTAGGATTTTAGATTAAGTTAAAATTGGCGCATTTTCAAAGACTGGTTGTCCCTCATCCATCTTGATGGACTGATTGGTTTACACAAACATACCCATCATTCTTCCTCGGCTAAAATAGATCCCTTTCAGTAGTCTGGTAAGCTACAAATCAAAAGCAGCAGGCAGGGAAAATAATGAGATATGCCAATGGAAAGCAGTTTGCAGGCATATGGAACATGGCAGCAGTGGTCACAATAAAAAATCATTTGACCAGGATATCTGGAAAACAATATAAATGGGTTACCATTACAAAAAGTTAATCATTCTTAAACCTGCTTTTCAACGTATTTTTGAATAGCTTATTACCTTTATCTGTAACTCAAAGCATTGATTAAAAAATGTTGTGCTTTGATTTGATTTGACATATTTCATTGACTTAGTTCTTCACTGAATTTTTAATACTTTGAAAAGGGATATGAAATGATTAAATCTGCACTTTGTTGCCATTTATCATCATACAGAAGTGAAAACTCACGTCCGCAGTCTAGCAGCCTTTTTGCTGACATCATTCTTGATATTACATTCAGTTGGATAAAGACGTAGCTTTGTTTGATGATAATTATGCCTCACACAACAAAGACAAAAATATGCCTTTATGCTATTAAGGTTAGGGCTATTTTCCAAACATCAAAACTGACTTCATCCAAATTTTACCCTCTTATGTGCATCGGCACTTTCATGCAGCAGACCACCAAAACTGAGGTGTGAATACTTAATGTCACAGACATAGATAACTACGCTGCCTCAGCAAATGGCCTAATGTGCACTCTGTGGGTGTTAAAACTGTTGGAAGAGTTTATTGCCTCCTTCACTATTTTTTGCAGAGCTATGCAAACATAATCCTATAGGAGATTTATGTCTCCCTGTATTTTTTGGTCCTGAGGTAGTGGTTGGTGCAGTTCTAGTCATAAACTTCATCTAAATATGCTTGAGAGAACTCAGTCTCTATGATCACCTTAATCTAATCATATATTTCTGCTTAGCCTTCAAGGATGGCAGTGAACAAATTATTCGCCTAGTTGTTTAAAGAACACAATCATTATGTAAAATATGTTTTCCATCTAGGGATGGACCAGAATCTATGTGAGGTAGGGACCAAAGTCCTTACCTCATGTTACCTTACATTATAAAAAAAAACAAACAAACAAACATCTCTGACTCTGGGGAATGATGTTTCATGTTGGCGTTTCTTTATTTAGCCGTGTATATCATTCTATTATAGACCTTGTAAATCTTCTGTATTACTGGAGGTCCAGTGGGATGTGTGTAATAGATTTAACTAATGTCTCTGTAGAGGGTCCTGAATGCATCACTCAGGAAAGCACCACCTGCACCGTTCATTGGTGCATCCTCAAAGGGACGCCGACTTTTGTTGCAATAAGTTTTGTTGTCTTAGTAAATATGCTTCCAAATTGAAAGAATGTCACAAAGGACTGCTGGATTCAACCAATCCAAAATTCAGTGTTTGTATTGCCCTGTGGATTTTTGCACAGCGTTGGTATGAATAATTGCTGTCTAATGCACACTGATAGAAACAGTGTCTTATTTTCACTTGCGAGATATTTGGCTTGGAATATGAAGTGGCCGTGCAAATATAAGGGAATCTGACATCCTAAGCAATATGTTGATTATATGTTTACACAACACCCAGTGTTGGATGGCCATCTAATGGGTAAATGCGCCTGATATGTTCCTGACATCTGAGACACTCACATAATTTCCTCCATTTCAAAGACTAACCAGTCTATCGGCTGTTTGTGCTGTAGCTGCCGGCAGCGCAAGTTTAGCCAGGGCAGGACTTCCTGAAAGATTTAAACCAGACGAACCGGATTCGCTCTGAGGACTCAGAGGTCATCCCACTGACCAGCTGCATGGCCATGTACCAGGCAGCTGTCTCCAAGCGAGAGGACAACACCTTCTCCAGCGGGGTACCACGACACCTACTGCATGGACAATGTATCATTTCAGCCACAGCATGTTCATAACAGCCACTGCTGCTGCTGGCAGATTGTGCACTTGAAGTCTTGTCAAAAAAGGACTGAGTACAATGTCAAAAATCAAACGCTTTCCAAAACATCATAACACCTTATACTAATCAGATATTACCTTCTCTAACATGAACAAAGTGGCTACTTAAAATTAGAAACTAACCATTACTGATGACATGTCTTGGGGCAATCATCATAATTTTTTGTTTAGTACAAAACTTTTTTCTTGCTGCCTACATGAGCAATTATTTTACAAGCGCAATTATATTTGAGTGAGATCCGACTAAGGAAACATTTCATACTTGAATAAAATATTCACATTTTTTTCACCTCTGCACAGCTATATGACTTTAACACTACATGCACTGAGAAGTTTTATGTTGGCTGCTTTAATTATTTAATTATAACTAACCCAACCTTGTGCATGACCACATTCCACATTCTCTTAATTGGTTTGTTTATCTGTTCTAGTGTGTGTTTTCTGTCCTAGTCTGTCACTGCTACAGAGCATTTAGTGTTGCGCAGTAGCTGTTATGCATTGATTCGGCATTGTCACCGTTGTTCATGGCTTTGTTGTGCAGTATAAATGGAAGTGATGACATTCGTCAGTGCAAGGGTTAGCAGCCTTGGCCAGGAGCTCTGCATATACATGTACAGATAGACAGGAAATATGACACTGCTCTCTCTGGGCAAAGTATAAAATAGACTGTCAGAAAACAGAAACAAAATTGGCTGTAAGTTTGGTTGCAGGATCCTGTGCTTCATGTCTTAGTTTTAAACTGTCCTCTGAGTGCAGCAGAGGGGCATTACGTAAATAGAATGTTATGCGGATTTGTGTACGTGCATGTGTGTGTGGGGGCATGTAGGTGAAAGAGAAAAGAGAGAGAGAGAGTACATGACATTAGCAGTACTATATTTTTGTGATGGCAGCCTGTAGTGTATACCAGGCACAGTAGCCCTATTAGGCATCAGTTTGATTTCAGGCCATGTAGAAGTGGAGGCAGCTAATGATATTTCCTGCTTCATTAGGTCATGGAGGAGTCGGAGGTCTGTTCCCTGCCTGGGGGACTTGCCAGTGTGAGGAAACAATTTGAGACCCAGGAAACTGCAACATCGCACAATGTAACCCAGTACCATTTCCATCACAGATCTGTGCAGGTATACTAATTAAAATGCAATGTGTATACATTTGTCAGGCTGATGCTGTAATGCATGAAAGAGACACTGATGCCTCTGTTCAACTAACATGGCACGTTTGCCACGAGCTGACCTGGATTCAATTCGTTCACCCCGTAAGCACACATTTAGGTTACTCTCCATTACAACGACACCAGCACAAAGCTTGCTAGGTTTACATTACAGAATGGCATTTCTAGCTAGGAGAAGCATGGCCCTGGTCGACGAAATCCCTAGCGCTCCACCGTTATGTGTTTTGACTGTTGGGCTTGGTATGCGTGGACTCCTACAAACCAATGGAAAACAATTTATTCCCTCTCTTTGCTTGCAGCCAATATGAGTGGCAAGCTTGGAACACAATAGAGCCAATATTCACATGGTATCTTGCCTCTGACTGTAATTAGCATCATTTGAAACTGCAGCAATCAATCTAATCAAGCCTCTTCTCCGCATGGCGCTCGGTAATGTATACTTAAGCTTTGGATGGCAGAGCAAATGAAGTGAAGTCAGCGGAGGTCAGTGGCTATGACTTTATGAGGGGATGCGACAGGAGATGAGGAGAGATGCCTGTGTGTGTGCATGGTCACTAGTGTGCGTTTGTGAGTGTGTGTGTGTGTGTGTGTGTACCTCTCGGACTGTGTGACAACCACTGTCCTCTTCTTCACAGGAAATGTCAAACTCGGAGGTGACAATGATGAGCAGTTCCAGGCAAGTCGTCCCCAGCAGTCAGCAGCTGAATTTCAACCAAGAAGCGATGGTACGGATTCGTGTTCTGTTATTGTGTTCCTGCAGGCACAACTATAAAGCTCTGCTAATGAGCCAGACGCTTTGTTTGCCATATTGAGTAAAAGCTGTGAAGCCGTAATCAGTTTTTTTCATTTGTGTGATTAAACTTTTTTTTTTTAGCCAAGTGTTTGACAGTTTTCCTTTTCAAGTAAAAAGATTTCAATCAACAGAAATGTGTAGCAGACAACTTTATCTCCTTGTCCATGCATCTTTCTTTTGTACATTGATTAATTTATTTTCCCGTTCTTTTTTTTTTCTACTACACATAGGTGACATACAGTGACAATAACTTGGAATCCAGTTATGAAAACCATAAAGATGAAACAGGTGGGATTCTTTTTTGGTGTTTTTATACTTTCCTCAATATATTGTCAGTGACATTCAGTCTACCAAATCTTAGGCATCTCTCTCTCTCTCTCTCTCTCTCTCTGTCCATTTATCTATTTTTTGTCTGTGTTGACTTTTAGAAGAAGAGTTTCCCAGGTACACTACAAAAGAGCTGAGGGATCACTTTGAAAAAAACATAGAAGAGGCTGCTCCAAGCAAACAAATCAAGGTAATACATTTCCAGGATTTCATTTGAACTCATTATGTGTATACTGGTGTTACTATGCAATATTTTGAAAAGAAAGAATATTCATTTTAGGTAATCCCAGCATGCAGCAAACTGACATTTGAGATGCTGTCTATATTCATGGTTTATTTGTCTCTGAGATCTTAACAAAGAGCATACTATGGTAATGATTTACACAATACCATGATGTTTTTTTTACTCTGAAAGGTTCTCTACTCTGTACTACAATTTTACTATAATTTCATTTCTACATTACATGTGTATTCAAAGTAGAACAACAACCAAGTTACATGTAATGTATGTATCACTCTGTCACAGAGTAATGTGATGGCTCTATGACTGTGTACCCATAAATATCACTTTTTCTTCCTCAAAAAGATTTCTCGTGACATCAATCGATCTAAGTGGTCCTCAAATGTGGCACAAAAGGCTGCAACTTATGAGATGTATGAAGCATCAGCCACTGAAGCAACTGAAAACATGACTGCCACAGTTATGGATTATGAGGACTTTCCACCCCCACCCACCGAGGATTCTGATTATCTTCCACCCCCACCACCAGATTTACTACAAATGCCATCAGACAGTCCAAATATTCCTGAGTGCTATTACTCTCCTGAACCACCAGAACCTACTAACTCCTCCAAATACCCGGTCAACAGAGCGGCTTACTTCAAGCAGAGGAATATGTATGAGCTGAAACGCCTTTACAAGCACATTCATCCTGAGGTTCGTAAGAATATTGAGAAAGAGCTCTGCAGTGATGAGGCTGAAATTGAGAGTAACCAGATAGAGACTCAAGAGTACATGTATGAGGATGATGGCAGCTTGAGCCCAGACCAAGATTACACAGAGTGGGAGGAGATTCTTCCCGGAGAGGTACAGTCGATGCGTTGGATGTTTGAAAACAAGCCACTGGACACCATCAAAGATGAATCTCCAGATGAAGATGAGGACAATAAGAAAATAACTGAACAGGAAATCATAGTTGGAAAAGATGTGAGACGCACAGCTTGGATGTTTGAGACCAAGCCCATGGACCAGCTGGGCTCATACAATATCAACTCAACAGAATATAAAAACAAATTCAACAAATTAGACAAAGGAGATGTCCGTGCTGCAGCATGGCTGTTTGAAACCCAAACAATGGACAGTCTAAATAAAAGGCATGTTGAGGAAGATCTAACAAAAGAGATTGTATTCTCCGAAGAGGATGGGAATGCTACCATTTACATGATTGACAACAAGTGCATGGAAACCTTGGGCCACACTGAGACCATTGATGAAAGTCACCTTCTCATTCTAAGGTCAGTGTTAGAGGAAATTAGCGGTGAAACAAAGACCATAACAAGTACATTTGATACTCAGTTCAAATGCATCCTTATGGGACAGTCCAGCCAGATGCTGGAGATCCAATCTGTGCGCAAAATTGAAACTGAATTGGAGAATTCCATTGCCTCACGTTGGCTTTTTGATACCCAACCCCTGGACATGACAAAAAGAGATTCTACCCCTTTGAAACTTGTGTGTAGTCTTTCCATGGAGGACAGCAATAAGGGAGATTGGGGAAGGTGGCTGTTTGAGATAAAGACCTTAAATTCTCTCAATGAATGGGAGAGCTCAAACATGCAAAAGGAAGAGATCATTGGAGCTGATGTACGTAAGCACTGCTTAGTGTTTGAGACTCAGCCAATGGATTCTCTGAAGGATGACTCCAATGCCAAACCTCAAACTATTGAAGACATTATTGGAGGCAATGTTAGATCTGCAAGACACTTTTTTGAAAGTAGCCCTCAATTAGTGAGGAAGAATGGCCCCGAAGTTGGAAAACTTAAAAAGACAACAATGAATGAAGAGGAAAAAGGAGATGTGAGACACCAAAAGTGGCGCTTTGAGAGTCAGCCATTGGAGCACATCAGAGAGGAGGAGAAAGAGGTTATTCGCACTGTCAATGTTGAGGAAGACCTCACCCAGGAAGATGGCACCAGCTGCAGGGCAGATGTTCGTAAGAACTGCTGGGTGTTTGAGACACAGCCAATGGATATGTTAAAAGATGATTCAAATGCTCGACCCTCCACAAAAGAGGAAATAATTGCAGGTAATGTCAGATCAGCAAGACATTATTTTGAAACAATGCCAGCTGACGAATTGAAGGAGCTTGCAGAGGTGGGGAAACTGAAAAAAACAGTAGCACTCAGTGAGGAAAGGGGTGATGTGAGACACCAGAAGTGGAAATTTGAAAGCCAGCCCTTAGAGCAGATTAGAGAGGAACAGAAAGAAGTCATCCGAACAATAGACCTGGAAGAAATTGATAAGGTGGATGTGTTGAACTACAAGCAAATCTTTGAGACAACAGATTTGAGCAGAAGGGATGAATCTCATAAGATTCTCATAGAGGGTGTATCCTCTGGCGCCGTGAGCTCAAATAAAAATCTCTTCGAGTCTACACCATTGTATGCCATGCAAGATAGCTCCGGGCATTTCCATGAGGTGAAAACAGTGCGCCGTGAAGAGGTTGTGAAAGGAGATGTAACAACTTACAAATGGATGTTTGAAACACGTCCAATTGACCAGTTTGATGAAAGCAATAGAGAATACCAAATTATTAAGGGTATATCCAAACAAGAAGTAGAATCTGGTGATGTTAAAACTGCCAAATGGTTGTTTGAAACGCAGCCTCTTGATGCTATTAAGTACTTCAGCAACATTGAAGATGAGGAAATTGTAGGGACAAATAAAACTACTGATGTGGTGAAAGGTGATGTGAAAACCTGCAAGTGGTTATTTGAGACAAAACCAATGGACGTTCTCTATGAAAGAGTGGAGTTAAAAAGTGAAAATGACTCTGAGGAAATACACAAGGGAGATGTCAAAACTTGCACATGGCTGTTTGAGACACAAGCACTTGATACTATCCATGATGAGACGGAAAAGGTCCTGAAAACATGCACTGTGAATGAAGAGGACATTAGGGGCAAAGATGTAAGAACGGCTTGTTTTCTTTTTGAAACGGAGAAACTTGAGAACCTCACAGGGGAGGAAAGGGGCTCTTTTAAGCAAGTCACCGAGATTGACATTGAGTCTGGAGATGTGTCAAGGATGAAGTATATCTTTGAAAACCAAACATCTGATATAATGACGTCTACATCTGAGGAAACAATGCAAAAACTAAAAACTGTTCAGTCTGAGGACATTCAGAGGGGAAATGTGGTAAACTGCAAATGGCTATTTGAAAATCAGTCTACCATACATGATAGCCAGGAGGAGTCCATGAGCAGTCGCACTGTGAGTGATGTACAAGGAGGTAATGTTGACAAGGGCCGCTTCATTTTTGAAACCTATTCTTTGGATAAAATTCAGGAGGCATCCTCAGAGACAGAGACAGAAACGATAAAAATGCAAAAAATTGTTTGTGATGAAGATGAGAAGGGAGATGTGAGAAACTACACCATGATGTTTGAAACTCAGCCACTTTATGCCATTCAGGACAAAGAGGGCCATTACCATGAGGTCACCACTGTGACAAATGAAGAAATAATGCGAGGAGATGTGGTTGGATCCCGATGGTTGTTTGAAACCAAGCCCCTTGACTCTATAAGGGATACAGATGAGGTTTATGTCATCAAGTCTGTCATACAAGAGGATGTGCAAAAAGGAGATGTCACTTCTGCCAAATGGAAATTTGAAACACAACCTCTTGATAGTATTGCAGAGGAAAAGAGGGTTTTGGTTAAAACTGTAGATGACATTCAAGGAGGCGATGTTAGAATGAATAAGCATCGTTTTGAGTCAGACGCCTTATCACAGGAGTCTGTTAGAACAGTCAATGTGAGTGAAATACAAAAAGGTGACGTCCGGACAGCAAAATGGAGATTTGAAACCCAGTCCATTGACAAAATAAGAAGTATGAGCTCTGAAAATCTGGTTGAAACAGTTAAAAAGGAGGAGGTTGTAACGGGAGATGTGAAACAATCAGTGTGGCTCTTCGAAAAAAATCCCCTTGACCACATTAAAGAGGCAGATGAGGGTGAAGACACAACCATCACTCGTGAGGAAATTCCCAAAGCAGATGTGAAGACCACAACTTGGCTGTTTGAAACAACGCCATTTGATTACTTTAATGACTCAAGTGTGGAGAAGACTGAAATCATGGGTAAGAGTATCAAGAGAACCCTCGAGGAGCTCTATAGCCAGAAAATGGTGAATTCAAAAGGAATACTCATTGAGGCAAATGAAATTGGTGATGTTAGAATGGCAAAATATCAGCTAATGAATAAGCAGGCTCCACAGATTCAAAGAGAGGAAGTCATCAGGGGGGATCTGCAGAGCATTATGATGAACCTTTTGAACACGCGAGAGAGAGAGGAGAGGCAGATAGTAATAGATTCAGAAGAGAAGGGTAACATCAGTTCAACAGTGCACCAACTATTCAACCAAGAGAGGGGCAATAGTGTGGAAAAGGAGGAGATTTTAAGAGGTGACATTCAAGAAGCTGTGAATAACCTTCTCAAGGAGGGAGGGTCAGCTAAACGTGGAATACTCATCCAGGAGGATGAGAAAGGAGACGTACGGATGACAATATATTCCCTCCTGAATAAACAAGAGAGTGCCACTTTCGAAAAAGAAGATATCATAAGAGGGGATATAAAAAGTGCTCTGCAACGACTGTCTGGTCAAGAAAATCCAGATCAGACAGTGAAGATAAAGGTAGATGACACTGAAAAAGGAAATGTCAACTTTTACTCCACATGCATTGAATCTGGGGCTCTTGACTATCTTAAACAACTGCATTTAGAGGATGAAGAATCTCCACCTGAGAAAGTAGAGAAAGAGAAGATTGTTGGAGGAGACATCAAGAACACCAAACTCATCCTTTGTAGTAATCAAACACAAATTGAACGCACAATAGAGGATATTGTTCCTGGTGATGTTCACAGCACAGTTAAAGTTTTCATGTCTGAGCCAATAATCTCACTGGAGGGACTCCAAAAGGAAGAAATAGTCAAAGGTGATTTGAAAGCTGCTTTGAATTCTCTGTCTGAATCAGTGAATCAGACAGTGGTCCTGGAGAAAGAGGAGGTGGTGAAAGGCAACATACCAAAGGCTCTGCGGTGCCTGGAGAAGGCTCAAAAGCGGCACAAGGAGGTAGAGAAGCCAGATATTATACGGGGCAATATCAAAGGGGCTCTAAGATCCCTTGAGAAATCAGCAACTTCGAAAGTTGAAGCCGTCATTGAGGATTTAGTTCCTGGAGATGTCAAGGCCACTCTAAAATCTTTGGAGCAGGCAAAACAAGCAGTGAGGGAGGTTGAAAAGGAAGAAATTTTGAAGGGTGATATTCACACAGCAATGCAGTGTTTACAGGAGGCTTCCAGTGAAAAGAGAATGTGTCAGCAGGAAATAGATGTTCAGGGAGATGTCAGAGGAACGATTCAACTCTTACTGGAGCCTCAACATTCACCAAGAATGCAGAGGAGAGCAAGCCTTGAGGATGATGTAAAGGGAGATGTAAAGATGTCAATTAAGTCATTATACGAGACGCAGGAGCAAACTCAGTTGGAAAAAGAAGAGGTGATAAAGGGAGACGTTAAAGGCACTATCAAGTCATTATTGGCAACAGCACAGCGTGAAAATACAAAAGTAAGACTTGGAGCCAAAAGAAGAGTCAGAGTGAAACAGAGCCCCGCGGTGAAAAATCTAAAAGTTGATGCACAGAGGAATATCCAAAAGATAAAAACAGCTAACGTGGACGAAACAACAAAAGAAAATCAACCCCTGTCCAGTGAAACTCTAAGCGTTAGAACATCAACTCAGCAATCAACAACAGTGGTGGAACACAAAACTATAACCCAGAATCATGGCATCAAGACACTGAAGACAGAGTTCCGTAATCTCAATTCAAATCCCAAGGGAATGATAAAATTAGATAAAACCAAAGTGAAAAGAGATGTTTACACCCCAAATCCACAAGTTCCAGAGCCTGACCTCCCTCTGCCTCCTCCACCTCCACCAGTGGTAGACACTGACCTTCCTCCTCCTCCTCCCACTCCTCCTCCTCCATCAGTCGACTCTGACATTGATCACCTTCCTCCTCCACCGCCACCGCTCACTAGCGAGCAGGACTTCCTCCCGCCTCCTCCCTCTCAACAAGAGCTGGACAGCATACCGTCACAGGAAATTCACGCTGCACCGGCAAAGGCAACAAAAATGACTGTCAAAAAAGTGAAAGCTCCCGCACTGCACCCAGTCCCAAAGCTCGAGCCTAAAGTACAACTCAGCAAAACACAACAGGTAACATCTGAGACTGTCACAACCAACAAATCAGTTATAGAAAAGAGACAATTTGAATCTAAAACATCAAAAACAGTTTCATGTGAAATCCCCCCACCACCTGAATCACCACGGCCACAAAAGAAAGTTTACATCTCTCCTGTAAAGTTCACGCCTCCGCCCTCCCCTCCTCCTTTCATGAGAGGGAAAATGAGTAAATTTAACACTCCATTAATGAAGGCAGAGGAAAAGTACCGGAAGCTGAGGGAGGAAAATACACCCCCAACTACTCCAACTCCCACTTACATACATGATTCAGTCACCGCTGCTCTTGAAATGCTTTCCACCAAAGATACAGAGCAATCAAAGAACAGTACATCAGATTTTGCTGAGGAGGAAGCTGTAATGGCCGTGTTAAACGCTCAGTCAGACTCACTAACTGCTGAGTCATCTAAGCATGTTGCAATTGCAGATACTACACAAATCAGTGCCACTGTTAATGATAAAAATGTGAAAAATCTCCCAGCACCTACAATTATGTTGTCTGCTAAACAACAAATTGAGACTTCTAGTGTTGCCTCTGTTCACCAGACCTCATCTGTTTCAACCATTACACAACAGATGCTTACGACGACACAGAAAATAGTCTCTGTTTCGTCCAAACAATCTGCTCAGTCTGCTGTCACTGACAAAGTCCAGACCTCAGTCGGAGAGGTTAAAACAGCAGAGAGCCTAACCACTGAAAGTAAGAAAGAATTCAAAAATCTGAAAACAAAGGGCTCCAACAAATCTGAGGATAAAAAGAAAAATGAAAAGCTAATTCTGTCTGAGAAAATCCCTGTTCAACCAGGAAAACCTGAAACTGTCACTACTGAAGAGGATTTAAATTCAAGCAAATCAAAATCTGAAGATAAGAAGAAAAAAGATAATACAGCACCAGAAGTACCTGATCACCACCACACTCAGCCCTCAGAAAAGGAGAAAGTGGCTACAGACAAGAAGGAAAATGATAGTTTTGTTAGCCAGGGCCAGGAGAAAGCTTCTGATCCTCCGGTGAACGCAGAAAATGTAGCTGCAAGTGAAAAAACAGGAAAATCAACCCAAAAGGTGAAAAAGGGTAATGAGCAAGAAATGCAAGTTGAAAAGAAAGAAACCAAAAAGGCAAATGAGAGAAAGAAAACGGTTATATCGCAGGATTTGAAGGCAGACGTGAAGGAAGATGTTCAGGTGAAAGTGATCACTGAAGAAAAAGAAGAGTTGAACAAGATTAAGAAAGGTGGTCCCTCCCCCGCTGCTGCTCCCACTGAGCCTCCTGTTGCTCCTGCTGCTGCCAGCGTCACTGACAAACAACCTGCCACTCCAGCCCCAGCAAAAAAGAAAAAGAAGTCCAAAAGGTCCAAAAATGGTGCACAGTCAAATCACAGTAAAGATACACCCACAGAGTCAAAGACAGATCTTGCAGAAACTAAAAAAGCAGTGTCTGAAAAAGTCCTTCAAACCCAGGAAACAAACACAGTTGTCCAAATGCAAAACAATACAAAGCAAGAGCACATTCACATCCAGCAAGAGGTTAGTATTACAGAGAGCAAAGTGCATCAGAATTTCCAGCAACAGGAAGCAGTTACGGTTCAAAAGCAGGTGAAGGTATCTGAAAAGAAGAAAGAGGTGGCTGTTAATCAGCAGAACACAGAGGAACCAAAAGAAGAAAGCGGGAATGTCCCAATTACAGTGACAGCCGAGTCAGAACAAAATACTCTGGTTAAGTCTACAACGGAGAGCACAGAGGAGTCTCAAAGGCAAGAGGTCCAAGCATTAATCTCTCACATCACAGACTTAGAAAGCGTTTCAGAAACGACTGATTCTACATCTGTCAAGACTCTGCTCAGTACGGTTCCAGAGTGGCTCCTGAGTGCCGAGGAAAAATGTGAACTGGAGGGATCTGAGACTGAAGAGGAGGCTCCAAAAATCGAAGACGTTCTGTCACAAGTAAGGAAACTAGCAGAGGCTGAACTCATGTTTCTAGAAGGTAATGACACAATGGAGAAGCATGAGAGTGAGCCCATTTCTGAAAAACATGTTTCTGGTGGGGCAACACAAAGAATATCTAAGATCATCATTGGTTCTGCAAAAGTTGAGAGTCAAACGAAGAAAAAGTCATCTCGTGAAAGAAGGAAGGAAGAGTCGAGCCAGGGCAAGTCCACCGACCTCAGGGCTCCATCACCGTCTCTGAGGATGCTCTCTCCCTCCCCAACCTTCATCACTATTGAATCCACACGAAGAACTGACTCACCCCAGAGAGTGACCCCGTCACCCACTCTAGTGCACAGACCAGCCACGCCTCCCACCCCACCACCACGCAGGTGTGACACCCCAACGTCTCGCATCACAAGAATCACACCGTCTCCCACTTTTGACAAAGCAGAAAATTTGGCTCGACTGAAAGACACAACAGCCAAGCTCTCACGTGGTGTGACCCCGCCCCCAGTTATTTTCCCCCAGCAAATCCCAGAAAAGAAATCTGAGATTGTGGAATCCCCTGCATCATTCCATCGGCAAATCAAAATTGAGACCCAAGCTGCGGAGGCCTCAGAAATGTCAGATACAACAATTGCATCAGAAAATGACAAAATAGATTCTTTGAAGGAGGTTCAGACGGCTGATGTAAATCCTGCAAATGACCAAAAGGACCCAGTTCACATGCCAGCATGTTTGGATGTAGATGAAAATGTACTTCAAAGTAAGTCTGAACCAACCACAGAGAGCAGTTCATCATTGCATAAAAATGACTTGGATGTTGCTGAGGCTTCGGACATATCAGACCTATTAGATCTAAGTGCATCTGAAAAAGATAAAAAAGAGTTTCTAGATGAGGCTGAAATAAATAAGACTGATTTGGAAAAGGATCCAAATGATATCCCTGTACAATCTGGCCTAGAAATGGAGGAATCTGACAAAGAACTAAAAGGAAAAGAAAAAGATGAGCCTACTAAAGTGGACTTGTCTAAGTCTGAATCGCCAAAAGAGAAATTAGATGTCACACAAGAGCCGGCGCCATTTGCTGAGAACGAGGCCGAGAATGTAAAAACTGACCACGAAAAAGCGGATGATCTAGAACAGGAAATGGCAACTTTTGACATCCAGGCTATTAAAAATGTGTTCGAAATGCAGGAGCAAAGTTCTTCATTCAAACTGGAGAAAACGAATGAGGAGGAGCCCACATCAAGCTCGAGTGAAACCAGAGCAGACAGTTCAAAGCGGGAGAGCCCCCAAGAGACTAAGGGAAGCTCACGGCAGAGCACCCCCCTCCCTCCCCAGAGAGATGTGGCAGAAACTGTGCCAGTAGAGCCATCAGCCCACTCTGAAACCAAATCAGTTACAGAACATTTCTCAGATGTTGATGAATTTGGCAACCAGACCAGTGGAACAAGGACCATCACAACTGTGTCTGAGCACTCAGAAAGTGTGTCAACCCAGCGCCCCCCTTTCTCCTATGCTGATGCAGTTAAAAGAAAAGCAGTGAGGCGTACAAACACCTACGATGAATCTTCTACTGAGGAGCTGCTGAGGAATTTCCACAAAACATGGACAGAGAGCGAGACAGTTTTCAAGAGTCTGGGATACACCGTCTCTGAAGAGAAAACATCACAAGTTGTGTCACATCAGACGGAAACTGTCATAGCCGGTACAGAGTTTCACAGCATGATAAAACCTGAAAATAATGGCATGGATATTGGATGGAAGGATTTCTGTGGGTCGTTTTGCATGTGCTCCATTATGTATCCAACTAAAATCAGTATTTGGGATTGCTGCAGCGCAAGGACCGCAAAGGGATTTTTCATAAGTGTTTGTAATAACTGAAACTAAGATTACATTTTACGCGATAAATGATTTGGGATCACATTTTTTTTCTATTTTTGCATGCAGGTTTTAACAGTGACAGTTATTTTATAGACCTGCTGCTAATTGGTCATAATAGGCACGGTAGCTGGAGTGAGATTTTCAAGAGGCTGCTATTAGCTGGAGCATCCCTGGTGGGCATGCATTTAACAGTGGCTGACAACTCATCTGTGGTGCTTAGCAACTCTGCCAACATGCAGCCGAGCAAGACCCTGAACCCCTACTTGTGCTACAGAAGATTCAGTTTCTTGACACTGACAGTGTTGATAGCTGTGTGAATAAAGCATGTAATAATAATTATCCTTGTTTTAAATGCAAATGTTTTGCATTTAACACAATAGCTATAGTAAAAACAGAAAGAATGCTTCAGCCGCTTTTTGTTGCATTGTGAGGCAGCGGTAAAAATATGTTGCTCCTGTTGAATGATGCAAAGATTAACGATTAGCGTACTATCTCTTTCTAACAGATTCGAGTTCCGAAGTCGGAGCTTTGCACTGTATGTCGGAGGAGGGTTTATCCGATGGATGCTCTGATAATGGACAGAAAAAAGTACCATAAAACGTGTTTCTGCTGTGAGCACTGCAGAGGTAAATTGAGGTAAATATGTCACTCTCATTCAAGCAAATCAGAACTGTGACCTTACATAATTATTTCAAAAAGAGGCAGCTGCAGGTCATGAAAGAAAGTTTTTGTAATTAAAGTGTAGCTATTCAAAAAAGTGTAACTGTTTTATGATTCATGATTTGCACAGTTCCCAGTGGATGCTTATTCTTTTCTCTTCCAGCCTAGGCAATTATGTCTCTCTCCATGGACATTTGTACTGTCTCCCCCATTACAAACAACTCCTCAAATCCAAAGGGAACTTCGATAATGGACTTGGGCCGAAACCTCCCACAGGAAGTGGTGCACCTATCTCCCCACAAGAGCAGCTCGAATGGAGACATTCAGTGAGCGGCATAACCTCAACAGACAAGGACAAAGCAAGTACTGTTGATAAAGGAATTAGTAAATCATTTGATGAAACCAAACCAAACACCAACAAAATATCTGTAGTTTGGCCTCCACAGGCAGACCCCCCAAAGAAAGCCTTTATAATAGATGAAGGTATTCAAATGACCAAACCACAGTGGCCCCCTCCAGACAATTCCCCCAAGTCACCCAAACAGCAACACAGAAAAGCTGTTCCCAGAAGTGTCCTTTGAAAAGGAGCAACTTAACCACATAGTTTAGACAAATAAATCCAAATAAGAAACTTGAGGCAGTACATGATACTGTAAACTTCAAGCAAAGAACCATCCTGTTGGTAGAATAAAGGGGATGTTTGGATGAAGGACAAACAGATAAGTGATATGAAAGGGGAAATGAACAGTAGGGAAATAGCATATGCGGGGAAAAGTGAAAGAAACGGTGAAAGGAACTGTGTACATACTTGTAAATGGTGTGCGCGTGGAAAAGAAGATTGCAGGAGTAAGTACTAGAGGGGTAGAGAGTGGAGTAAGTGTGGAGTGTGGGATGTAGGCGTGAAATAGTATGCCTTGGATTGACAGGCCTGTCATGTACTGACTTTTCCATTCAGTGTCTTTTATTTAATTTTTACTGTCTTTCTGAAATCCATCAGTTATGCAAACATGCCAGTTAATATTTGACCCAAAGCGACCAAAATCAAATTTGACAACAAACAGTAACAGTTTTAACAGTATAATGGCTTATATGCATTTACCTAGATTTAGGAAGCATGCAGTGGAATAGAAACAGCATCATGACAGATTTAGAAGAGCTCAATCAAAAAGTGATTACACTTTATTCCTCAGGATGGTTTTAACCTGTAGTTCTGCTTGGGTGGAAATTGGTGACAGATGAGTTGTTAATGTCAAAAGTATATTAAAACTATTCTTCTGGCACTTGGCCGACTAAAACAAACACAGTCTCTTCTTTGCCCCCTTTGTTTAATTATTAAATAAGATGTACATTTATTGTACAATTGAGTCCGTTTGTTGCTACTGTAGGTCTTGTGTCAGTTCATGGAGAGGACTCTGCTATTGTTATATTTTTCTGGGCTTTTTCTTTCAACATATCAACATTTTTACATTTGCCTTTTTCTAGCACCTGGTGTGCAGCCTAGTAAATGATATTGGAAGTATTTTATTTATAATATATAAAGTATATACTATAAACAATGAATTGGTAATAATCATGTTTGTTTTGGACATTTGTATCCTATTTTGAACGGCACATATTTTGCAATGAACATTTTCTTTTTCTTTTTTTTTCTTTTTCTTTTTTTTTAGAGTAGCCTATTATGTCTTGCTTTGTACAAGAAAATCCTGATTCTGTCATGCTGTCAGGCTGGTTCACCTACTTTATTGCTGATCCAAGGGCAATAAAATATTGAATTTAAATTAAATGTCTCATTTGTCTCTCTGAAAACGGCTTTGAAAAGTTCTCCTCTATGGCCTGCATTAAGTCTGGCAAAGACAGTGTAGCGTATGATATTAAAATGTTAATCTGTTGTCCATAAACTTCACTAATATCAAACCCAGAGAGGACAGGTTGTCAGTGAAGTTTCAGGAGTTGAGCTGGTAGAGGTAGCCTACAGTAGACAGTAGTGGGTCAGCAGATCCCTTGCATACTTTACATATAATCTTCTTTAGAAGCGATCTCATCCTGAAAGGGATTTTGAGCTCAAACTGGAGGTGTACGTACAGGAGGCAACAAATTTTCCCCTCTGAAAATTGAAGATTCAGCTTTGGAAAATGTTGATGAATGATGGGATTAAAGCACATACGGTGCATTACAACAGCAGGGGAAAACAGGTCTTAAAATAAATGCTACAGTATAACCAGTCTAAAATAGGCTTATGACCAAATGTGGTTAGTCATCCTCTTACCGCTTGCCTACCTCTCAGCATATAGAGCCACACAGTTCACAGTGGACTACCACATGCTCACAGTGTGAGTCTGACTCTAAGCACTAGAGCAGCTGCTATGACACTGGCTGTTTGTGCATGTACATTTGTATGTGTAACTGTATGTATGTTTTTAATCTAAAGGCTGGCACTGCCACATCATGGTCAAAAGTGTTAAAATTGTGAAGGTATATTGAGGGTTGTTAAATAGTTTGCACAGTAGTTTATTATTTTTTAATAATGGAGACTAACTGGAAGCTAGAAGATATACATTATATAGAATAAACTATACATTAAGGACACCACAACAGTCAATAGTGGCCGATCAGACTCGCTGTTTTGTTCGTTCAGTTATTCTAACTTTGGATGCTGCTTGCTGCTTTTGCGTGCCAACTTTACACGGGACTGACGATGTATTTCGACAAAGATTTAGATGTTTAGTGTGAAAACAGCCCGTCAGGAGTTGACTGGAAATTCTCTCACAGCGTCAATCTACCTTGCTACTATATGCAGAGTCCTCTCTTTCTCTCCCCGAGCCGATTGGTAAAGAGACTATCGGATTACAATCTGATTGGACGTGTGTGTCTCGTCAAGCCATGCGTCAGCTCAGTGCACTACCATCATGTTTTCTCCAGTCAAATAATAGTGCTTTAGGATGCTGAGGCAGGCAGTAGCGTATCATCAGGACCACAAGTCTGAGTGGAATGGAGACACTGAGAACGGTAGGCATAACAAGGATGCTGTGTTGCTTTTTTTTCCTGACATGCTGTTTTCCGCGGACTCGAGCCTCCCGTGCGTTGCGGATTCTACTTCTTAGTGATGACTGTCATGATTGTGAACGCGCGCATCTCCAGGTAATAATAAAGCTGCCCTTCCCGATTTCTGTGCGCTCATCCCCAGCTGTCCGGGTGTCCCCAGTCTGGGTGGCAGGGATCTCTCCCGTGGTCCATGTGCAGCCGTTTGTGTCTTGCGCTACTTCAGCTGGAGCTCGCGTTGAGCAGGCGCTGATCTGCGTCTTATTTGCGGAAAGGAATGTAA